>JAXCLQ010064213.1:0-15532 GCA_035584115.1 Cedrela odorata | reverse complement strand
AGTCACCGGTTTCGATCACACCAAATGTGATTGAAACCTAATCCAATCCTTTGATGATTTACTTTTGGGATATTTTTATCCAAAAGTTAATTGTTTCATCAGCTTGGTAAAACAAATGTAACTTGATCATTTTCACAAAATGACTTACAAAATTGGTCATTTGAAAAAAATTTCTTAAAAATTAAACATAAACTTAGTAGCCACAAATATCCAAAATGCAAATTTCTAGTAACAAGTTCTTCAATGCTAGCAACACAATAAAATTATTTATAAAAAAAATTTCTCAAAATGACCAATTTTGTAAGGCGATTTACAAAATTGATCAAATTATTTTTTTACCAAACTATCAAACAATTAACTTTTAGAAGAAAATACCTCTAGAAGTAAAACATTGAAAATTTGAATCACATGTTTCAATTACACATTGGTGTTATCGAAACCTGTGATCAAAAATCAATTTTAAAAGTTTTGAATGGATCCCATACTTTTGAAATTAACAAATAATGACAAATAATTTTAAAATCTTAAATATTAATCTCGAAACAAAGTGTGTAGAAACCATACTCATAGTTTCTAATATGTAAGATTTTAAAATATTTTGCCATTATTCGTTAACTTCAAAAGTTTAGGAGTCCATTCAAAATGTAAGAGGCAAATTTTGTTTAATTTTTTGTAGTGTAGAACATTTTCGTTCAAATTCATTTTCTCTGATCAATTTGGTTAAAAAAAAATAGTTTGATTATTTTTGTAAAATAACTTACAAAATAGACTATTTTAGAAAATTTCTGTTCTTTTACAAAAAATATAATAGAAAAAAATGATTGGGTTTGTAAGTTGTATTTTAAAAATGATTAGATTTGTAAGTTGTTTATGAAATGACTAAGTTTTTTTTACTAATCAAACCAAAGAAGTTGAATTTGGATGAAAATGTCCTCCACTCCAAAATATTAGATAGTTATCTTTTTTATTTTAAATGTAGCCCAAACTTTTAGAATTCACAAATAAAAATAAAATATTTTAAAGTTTGGCAATTCATACCCAAAAGTTTGATTTATTTAGATTCTAATATGCATAATATTGAAATATTTTACAAATATTTATTAATTATAAAAGTTTGAGAGTAGATTCAAAATTTTCAAAGTTGGATTTCGAAACTTCTAATCGAAACCCGTGGACAAAAAAGTCAAATGGACTATAAATTATAAAATTTTGAATAGATTTCTAAACTTCTAGAATTAACGAATAATGACTAATAATTTTAAAATTTTGAATATTAATCTCCAAAAGTGTGTTTAGAATCAAACTTATAGGTTAATATATGCAATACTTTAAAATATTTTGTTATTATTCATTAATTTTATAAGTGTAGGAATCCAATTAAAAATTTTAAAATTAGAATCCTTCCAAAAAAATTTTAAATTGGGCCACGTTTTGATCATAACCTTATGATCGAAATAATTGTGATCCAAATATGACCCAAACCATGTATTTACTTCTCTTTTAGGAATATTTTTGTGCAAAAATTAATTGTTTAATCAGTATAATAATAATAAAAAAAAAAAAGTAAGCAGTTCATTTTTGTAAAAAGAACTACAAAACTAGTCATTTTGAAAATTTTTTAATCCCCGTCTGTAAAGAAAATGACATGTTTTACCAAACATCTTCAACGTTACCTCCATTTTTTTAAAAAAATTCAATCTTTGCTCCAATTTTGCAAAGTTCTCGTAGCTCCTCACAATGGACATCTCTTTTAACATCAACCAATCTTCCGCTGCCGCCGAAACCCACCCACCACGAGGCTCAAAACTCCTCACCATCTCCAATTTCATCCTCCTTGTTGTCGCCTCCACCAGCTTCATCTTCCTCGCCCTCTCCCTCCACCATCTGAAGTTTATTTGGCGATGTTGCTTTTGTTTCATTATTAATTATTAATTTTGTTTTTAAAAATGATTTTTAAATTTTTTAATCACTGACAAATGAGATTACTATTATGCCCTCTAAATTATAAATGCAATCGCCAAATGAAAAAGGGGAGGGGGCCATTTAGATGCAATATTGTCAAATCAAATAAGAGCTTGGGAATAAAAAGTGGAGTTTTTTTTTTTACGGAAATAGCTTAAATTTTAGGTCTAATTATATTTTTAGCCCTAATAAAAAATTGTATATATTTAAAGTCAAAAATATGTCTTTTGGACGAAAATACCCTTGACTTATAATATTGTTCATTTATTGAACTTTCAAATGAGAAAGAAGAAAAAAAATAAAAAAAATAAATAAATAAATAAGAGAAAATAAATTTCAACAAACAACACCTGCAAAGACACTCTCAATTTAAACAAATTATTTGAAACACTGGTAACTGTGTTTGAGAAACTAAAAATAATTGTGACCGAATTTTAGAAATATGAAAATTTAAAATTTTGTTGTGAAACGATTGATTTAGGCTTAATGTATGAATTGAAAATAGTTAGAAATCAAGATTTAATTATGATTTGTGTGATTTAGATTTATTATTATGATTTGAATGCATTATTATGAGGAAAAAAATGATAAATAATACTTTCTTAATGAATTTTACCAAAACCCTCAACAATAAACAATACCTTTCGATAAAATTTATTGATGAAAATTAACAAATTTTGTGAAAATATCTACGAATTTCGTAGAGAAAAATCATTTTCTCTCAACAAATTTCATAGAAATTTTATCCTAAATTTTATTAAAAATCTCGATAAAAAATCTTAACAAAATTTAATTAGAATTTTTTACAAAATTTAACAAGTAATTATCCCTCAACAAAATTTCAATTTTGTCCAGAGATAATTACATATTTGATTAAATTTCATAGAAGTTTAATATTAAATTTTGTTAAAATCCTTTATGAAGGACTTTAATAAAATTTAGCATATAATTTTTACAAAATTTTCGTCTAAAATTTTTTAAATGTGCTAATTTCTCTTGACGAATTTTATCGAGAAAGTACTGTTTACTATCGATTATCTCAATAAAATTTATCGAAAAAATATTATTCATTGTCTTCTTGCTCATAATAATGCATCCACATCATAACAATGCATTTAAACTACACAAATCATAGTTAAAATTTATTTTAAATTGATCTATAACCATTTTCAAATCATAAAACTAAGTCTAAATCAATTGATTTTATAACAAAATTTTGAATTTTCATATTTCTCAAACTCAGCCGCCATTATTGTCATATTCTCAAACTCAATCACCATTGTTTCAAATAATTTGTTTAAATTGAGATTGTGTTTGCAAATGTTGTTTGATGAAGACACATTTCTCTCTTTTCTTTCTCTTTCTTTCTCAATTTAGTTACAAACGGACAAAATTAGAAGTCAAAAGTATTTTCATCCCAAAGATACATTTTTTGCCCGCCTTAATTATAAGCAATTTTTTACTATAGTTAAAAATATAATTAGACTAAAAAATTGGGCCATTCCGTCAAAAAGCAGCCGTATATGAACTGAAAACAAAAACATGTGTCGCATTTGACAGCATTAGCTATGAATATTGGAAGTTAAAAAAAGAGTGCGGCCCATTATATTTTGTCCAGTAGCCATTTAAATGTGGAAACGCCTAGATAACATCAGCAACACGCCATCTCTGTAAAATTTTACGTGTAACTGTTTTACTGGTTAAATTATTTACAAATTGTATATTTAATTTGCAAAAGCATATCTTTGGCAGAAACGTGTGGAGAAGCTGTTTCGTGGTGTGGTGTCACTTTGAAACGCAAGCATATTTACAAACTGTATATTAAATTTTAAGGTTGGCTGTCTCCGTTAACAGAAAAATAATAACCGCTGTCTCTCTTTTCTTTCAACTATGGAACTCTGTTCTGTTTCTTGCCTGGCTTGAGAATTTGAAGCTGTTTTAAATAGGTACAGTTCTTTGTTCTTTGTCTTCTTTGCTTTTCATGGGGTTGTTTGATTACTCGGCGAGTGTCAATTGGGATATTCTGGATTATTATTATTATTATGCAATTGGTATTGTTGAGTCGTAATTAGACGATGAATTCTCCAGTTATGGTTGTTTTCATGTCCATATTTTGAGTCATGATAGCGAAAATTTCGACTTTTTAAGATTTGGGTGTTGAAATTTTTAGTTTAATATAACGAAATATAACTCTATTTATTAATCTTTAAATGGGTTTGAGTTATCCAAGCGAAATATAGGACTTTCCAATCACGGGTGTGCTGATTTCTGCAATTATTTGGTGAATTACAAGTTGGCAATTGCTTTTTTCTGGGTGGTGTTTTCTTTTTCCGTGACTACTTTACGTTACCTCTCACATTAATGGTTGAAGCAAATTGATTGTTTTATAGTGTTTCTAAAAACTGGGAGAACTTCATTGACTTTCCTCTTGGTATGGTTAAAATACCAGCAGAGCATGTTGCTTAAATATCAAAGATGAGAGATCTTTGCTTTCAGGATGTCATCCTTTGCTTTCTCAACTTGCTCTTTCAGTATTTAAAAGGGAAAAGTTTCATCAGATACATTCATTAATAAGCAGATTGTTTTCTGTTGAGCAGTGTGATCAATGATTGGGGTTTCTCATATATCATATACAATTTTCAGGTTTAACTTCAGAAATGCACAAAGACCATGGATAAAATTTGTATCAACAGATGTGGTTCTAAATGCATTCAGTTTTCAACTCATGACAACAATGTTGGAGTTGTCGAAGAATGGGATTGTGCAATCCATTAATGATTACATATGTGTCAACCCTTTACAAAATTCTGGCTTGGTACCTGAAGAAGAAAATATTAAAATCCAATGGGCGATTCACGGAGTCCTTTTCTTCCTTCTATTCTTCCTGGATCGACATCCTCTAATGATACTGGAAGGCTTAACTTAGATGCAAAAGGAAATCGTGGGTATAGTTTTCAGGGCACGAAGAAGAGAGGTCATGTAAGTCGTTCTTGGATAAAGATTGATCAGGATGGGAACTCAGAGATTCTGGAGCTCGATAAGGCTACTATAATGAGACATTGTTCACTACCAGCCAGGGATTTACGGCTTTTGGACCCGCTGTTCATTTATCCATCAACTATATTAGGACGGGAGAAGGCTATTGTGGTCAGTCTTGTACAGATCAGGTGTATAATCACAGCTGATGAGGTTATTCTAATGAATTCCTTGGATGGATGTGTCATTCAGTACAATTTGGAATTGTGCAAACGCCTTCAGACAAATAAGGATCAAACTGGTAAAATGCAACCTCTAGATGATGCTGGTTTCAGTGACCCCAAAATTTTTAATTAGTTGTCAAATAGATTGATTGATGAATTGAAGCTTTGAAATTTTTTAAGTAGTTGGGTTGAACTGCTTACTGTGAATTTCTGAAAAAGGAGAAAAGGAAAAATTCCAATGTGCCTTTCAAAGAATTTTTTATTCTCCACCTCCTTGACTGCAAAATTTTGGTTGAAGAGTAAAAATGAATGCTATAATATAACCAATGTCAGCTATATTCCTTTGCCCCCTTTCATCATGAAGAAGCCATATTTAATATGTTGCTGTAATTAAATAGTATTTGTATTGTTTCTGTTTGATGCATCTCATGAATGTGTGCCACATATCATTTCAAAGAAATTACTTTCAATGACTGCTGGAATAATATCTGCAGGCATAGTATTTTGTTTTAAGAGAAGCGTATAAAGCAAAATTTCTTGTGCATACTTAATTGGCTCCTTAAATCTTCAGCATCCCCTTTTTCTTCTTTGCTCTTAGTAGGTGCTGATTCATGTCACTTTCTTACTGGGCCTATTATCAGTTTAGACCTCTTGAATTTTATGACCTTAAATTGCTTACAATGTGTGCCAATTTGATTCAGATGACCTGCCATTTGAATTTAGGGCACTGGAGCTGGCTTTGGAATTAACCTGCATGTCTCTTGATGCTCAGGTATGCTGTAATCTGCATTGCTATCTAACTACGGGATTATAGAAATAAATTGCTCCCATTATCTCCCGAATATTGTATTGTTTGAATCAGTGGCTATCTTATCCATATACATGTTTGCACACTCAACACAGTCTTCATGTACATTTATTTAGGGCATGCCAGTTGAATTCCTTTTTGGCATTCAACTCGGTTTAAGTCCATGTTATCTATTATTCAGTCGCCGCCAGACTTTCTTTATACTAAAAACAAACATAACATTAGATTTTGGAGATTATAGAAATAAATAGCTCCCATATCTCACACTTTATTAATAACATGCATGGCTGTGAGGTGAGTTAAGCTATGGACTTAGTGAAATGTGCATTTGCAGAAAAGGGATTTGGTGGAGTACACAAAATTGATATTTTATTGTATCCTTCAAGAATATCTATGATATATAAAAATTAAATATTATATCACATACAAAAACTATGAAACAACCACTAGCCAGTTTGAAACATGAATTGTTGTCACAATTAGATCCCTTACATTAATGGATTTTTTATTTGATAGGTAAAAGAACTAGACATGGAGATATATCCGGTACTGGATGAACTAGCATCATCTATTAGCACTCTTAATCTGGAACGTGTCCGTAGATTAAAGGGCCACCTCCTTGCATTGACTCAACGAGTTCAGAAGGTAAAACTAATAATATCTAGTCATCTTAGGAAATTTCGGTATCTCCCACTAGTGTCTCAAGCGTTTAGATTGGTTTTTCAGGTCCGTGATGAGATAGAACATCTCATGGATGATGATGGTGACATGGCTGAGATGTACCTTACAGAGAAGAAACAAAGGTTGGAGGCTTACTCTTCGAGTGATGTATATAGTCAGAGTAATATTTCAGGTGGGGACAGAGTAATTTCAAAATCTGCTCCTGTTTCTCCCGTGGGGTCAACCAGTGGAGCTCAGAGATTGCAAAGGGCATATAGCAGTATCGTGACTTCAAGCAAACATGGAAGCTTAATTAGTTCATCTAGTAGTGGGGAAAATATTGACCAACTTGAAATGTTGCTGGAAGCATACTTTGTTGTTATCGACAATACACTCAGCAAGTTGTTAACGGTAAGAAATAAGTTAGTTTATTCACACGTGTTGAAACCTTTTCAATTTTTATCTTTGCAGTTTACTATATTTGATACTGCTTGCAATTTGATGGTCCTATTATTGGTTGAGGCATGTCCGCATTTTTCTTACGTTTAGCTTGGGTATATTAATGGTGCTTATATTATCATTTCTATTTTGAAGGCTGCTTGTATTCATCTGTGTATTTGAGCGTCTGTCTCATTTGTTTAGTTTTGTGTTTATTTACAAAGATATGTAGAGTCAGCCTGTCTTCACATATTGTAAATAACGGAAATTTGTTTATTGAAATAAGGTCATTGGATCATTGCAAAGAATAGTTGTTACTTCATAATGTGGCTGATGCTGATCATATTGATTTTTGTTGGTGATGCAGCTCAAAGAATACATTGATGATACGGAAGATTTGATCAACATTAAATTGGTAAGAACTGATGACAATTTACAGATTTTTTGATGCCTTCATCATTTTCTTGAAGTTATTGAATAAATTTGAATAGCATTGATCATTTCCTCTTCTATAAACAGGGCAATGTTCAGAATCAATTGATTCAATTCGAGTTGCTTCTTACTGCAGCAACTTTCGTGGCCACAATATTTGCAGTTGTGACTGGAGTATTTGGAATGAACTTTGCAGCATCAATTTTTGATTACCCATCAGCATTCAATTGGGTTCTTGTTATAGCTGGTCTTTCATGTTGCTGCTTGTACTTCTCTTTCGTGTTCTATTTTAAACACAAGAAAGTATTCCCATTGTAAACCATATGGTGCAAATTGTTTTATTGAATATCAACAATGACATTCTACATTTAATCTGGAAATCCTGTTTGAGGTTCTTTCCCATTTCATCTCTCTTTAACCGAGTTGGTCATCCTAGTAATATCTTCATAAGCATTCCTGCATGTGTCTAGATCTCCTGAAAATTTATGACCAAGTGTCATCGTCATTATAGTCTTCATCTATGAAGGTTTGGCTTTCCTGGGAAGAAGATGCTACTTCTCCGTAGTCTTTCCAAGGGATTATGCTTTCCAGTTCCAGGGAATGCAATCTCGTCTGGCTATTTTCAAGGGCTGTTTCAAGTTCCTTAATCCTTGCCTCAAGTCTTGCTTGAATAACTTTATGAAGACGCCAGCTTAACTCTTGCGGTGACACAGCATAGTTTGGTTCATCAGGATGATCGCTGGATGTCCCGCTTACATCACGGTCTGAATCAGATAAACTGCCAGATTCCCCGTTGATCTTGTGTAATTTAACATCCCCACGAACAACATCATCAGTGGCAAAGTCAGGATCCAGCTGCAAACAAAAGTCAGAAACTATTAAATTCCGAAATTGTATAAAAACTTCCCTGATCATTAATCTGTCTATGTTCAATTCAGCAGTATACTAACCTCCACACGAGATGTCCGCATGTTTAGTTCTAACCTCTCCAGTTCTGCAACAAGCTCTGCCTCAATTTTGCTCATTGTCTCAGATTTCTCTGCTTTCTGATCATCTGCCTCTTCTCCTTCTGTATGTACACCTAATTCTTGTTCAGTGTATAAAGCATGTGGCGTCCCACTGAGTAAGTGCTGTTCATTTGTTCCCAAGGATTCCAAACCTTCATTAGCGATCTCCTTAACATTTAACAGATTTTTCATCTCAAGCTCTTCTTGCAAGCCTTGAACCAAGTTCTCATTCTTCATCAACAGCTCATTTAAATTTTCCACTTGTCTTTTGTTAACAAGAATGGTAGATATTATACCAACAGAGATGCCAAGGAAGAAAAGAAGCTTCGCATCGTTTAACCCTGGCAATAGTGCAGCTATTAAACCCTTCATAAACACACAAACAGGAAGAGATAAAAAATGTATGAAGGAATGCAAAAGAAAACAGAATAAGTTTGGAGAAATGATAGACTAAAGGAATGCAGAATGTCAAATTCAAACATTAAAAGAAAATAACCTTGTGAATGGAATGTTTGAACGGATTCCCTCTGCATGGAGAATCTTCTGGAACGCCTTCTGATATCTGTGCTCAGTTTCCTTGACAATGACTGCATCTGATTCTCCGCTCTGAAATCGCAACTAGCCCTGCCGATTATCTGACGCCCATCTGTTAACAACAATGGCCTCACTGTTGGCGTCGACTGTGTAGGAAATGAATTGTACACATATTCCTCATTTTCAACATACTCTCTGTACAACTCAGCTCTGTCGCTGCTTTCTATTGAATCAAGGGGTTCAATAAAATTCCCATAATACCTACTCCTAAGATGCCTATATGAATCAGAAAAGATACTCTTTCCTTCCATTCCATTTCCGATTACTCGATAATTTTCATTGTCTGCTAACACTGGAGGAAAACTTTTCAGTGAAAGTAAATTAAAGTTCTCATAATTCTCCACTTGCCTTTGACTATTTCCAGTACTTCTAACTCCTATAAGGTCTTCTCCATCTAGGAAAAAGTAGTCCGTGTCTTGTTTATGGGCTAATCTGCGCAAGGGGTTGGTTTGATCCCGTATTTTTTGCAGCAAGTTCCTGGATTCGGATTGCCCGTGAATTGAGTATAAGGAAAAAGATTCAGATGAGGTTTCTGTTTCATTGGATGTCAAGTTCCGCCAGTACTTGGCTATGTACCCAGCACCAGTAGCTGCTGCAACCACCCATAAATCCATATTTTCTCTTCTTTTGTTGCGAAACTTTAACCCAGTTTGTCAAACTTCATTAACTGACCTTGTAAACTGTATTTCATTGCAGAGTCTGAATTGAGAAATTCCAGCATATTGAAACATCCAAGCATCCATGCCAGAAAGAGAAATGGATCATATAAATACCCAAAAAGCCAATGAAAAAAAGAATCATTAAAAAAAAATTAAAGAAGAAAAATAGTTAAATTAGTTTCTATGAACAACTCCATGAAAGCATAGTATAAAAATGTTTACCATTCCGAATTCTGCCCCTCTTGAAGTTGAAACCAAGCTCATTAACAAAATTTGTTAAGCATTAAAGCTGCAATTTTCAAGAGATAAAATAAGGAAAAAGTTAAATGAGTTCTCGTCTTGACTAGAACACTTAAAATTTTAAAAAGCATATGTTTGGCACGATGTATTCGTTCTGATATTTCAGGCCACAAGATTAAGGATTAGAGACAGAAACAAACAAGCATGAAAATGTCAATGGTTAATGTCCATCCCTCTGTTATCCACATTCTAAACCAGGACTAAACTTCAAGCTTTGACATTCTACATGAATGTTTCTTTTGTTTGTATTCTTGGTATCATAAAAGAACACTTCTTTATTTCATCCGCATTATAGCGAGAAATAAAATAAATAACTGTACAAAATGGAACCAGACCACTCTTTTCATTGCATGAAATTACCATTCACGTCATATCATTATTACATGAAGCAGGAAATTATCACTGATGTCTAATGTCTGCCATTATCTTCATCGTTACAACTATTTAAATTATATAAAGAAACAGCTGCATTTAGCAGTCCTTAATTAGATTATGGAAAGGAACCCGCATGCCACAATATGGAGCAAATTCAAACTCATGCGTAAATTATAATGCAAGGTTTGTGCTTGGGCAACTGTCCACAGTGCACGCTAGAATGTCTCTATTATCACTGGATATTCTAAAAGAGTCGTAGACCTTTCCGTCTCTGCTCTTCTTATACTCAAACAACAAATTTGAATGATCAAATGCTGTAAGTTTAACAAATCCGTAATCATATTCTCTATATAAACTCCATGTAGTTTGGAGGGTGGTAAGTTCTGCAAGGAATGCTCCACCACCGCCAGCAACCACATGTGTTGTCCCATTCATGGCGCCCTTATAATAGTACTTCTGTTTGTCCGTGCAAGTATTCTGCAGCAGCAGAAACTTGATGGTTCAGTTGCTAGCTAGGTAGAAGAATTATAACTTCTAAATCTTGATTTCAGGTGCTACAGATGACTTTACAATTTATAATTCAATGCGATGTAATGATCCTTCCCTGGAAATGAAAAACAGTAACCAAAACTAAGAGAGAATTTACATACATGACTATGCTCAAATGTACAAAGCCATAAGAAAGCAATGTCATTTTGTAAAAAATAATTAATTTTTCTTTTCAAGGACATAAGGGAAAAGGCAACCAATGGTGGCGTGTTAAAAGGACAACAAAGATGGAAAGAAATTGAGATCTGTTCCCACCAAATTAATTTCAACTGAACCATAGTAAGATAAATGTAGAAGAGAAATAAAAAGAAGGCGTTGCTTCTTCGGTGCTTCAAAATGTGATAATACCTGGTATATAGGACATGTCCTTTCATAATTGCGCACATGGCCATAGATGCAGGTCAACTTTGTACTTCTGGGCTTTTAAATAAATATTGACATGTATTATAATTAATAATAAACAATGTATATTATATTTTAAAAAAATTTACAAATTAATTTCATCTTTTTAAGAATTATCTCACGAGAGGAAGTTCGTCATCCGCAGAGTTTTTGAAGACTATCTCTTCCCATTGGTTCCGCAAATGATCCTTCCTGCCGCATAAAAAAAAACTAGAAGAATAGCCGAGAACCCCATGCGCAAGAAAAATCAACCATGGTTGCTTTTGCCTGTCAACAGATGCAAGGCAGTGCTCAATGAACTTGTATTGCTAGGTTCCCTCTCTCCAATCATGCTCTGTGTCAGCTATGCAAAACCGGAACATGCCATAGTCCGTTGAATACCTTGTAATAAAATAACTTGTAATAAAATAATAACTTCCAATGCTAGATCCCGCAACGTCATGAAACAAGTGAACCAAAAAAATGAAATAAAATAAAGGAACTATCTAGTTTCTTTCAATTTGTATCAACAAGTAAGTTGTCACAAGTCATCATCATTGGAAATAATCTGAGACACTGAACCCTATGTAATTAAATACTATTTATATTTGCTTAGTATAAGTTATATAATTTGGTAGTACAAAATTAAGATGATGGTAGTAGAAGGTGTCAAGGTCAAACGTGAAAACAACATAACCAGCATCAACAGTCAAAATAAAATATGAAATAATGCTAATTAAATTGATGAGTTTGTTCCTGAAATTCCCATAACAGATCTTAGCCCTGTTCTGAGCAGGGACGTAGAACATAGTCTCAGCCAACACACCGCATTCTCCACCAGAATCCGTCTTTCCATAGAAAGATCCTGTTCCCGGCCAGTCACGATCATGGTTACCACTGGAGGGGAATCACCAATTGCCTGATAAGATGAAGTTCAGGACTAGTTTATGATCTGAGAAGCTAGAGCTACATAAGTTAGTTACGACAAACCTTGCAACCATGTATGGTACAGTTGATGCAATTGGCTCAATCTGTACCGTAACCTGGTTCCAATGCGAAAGGTATCCATTTGCACAACTAATGTCTCCAATGTGGAAAACTATATCAGTGTTCTTCAAGTCTTGAATAAGCTGTCTAGTGGTGTTAAGAGAACCACGCTGGAAGTTATTATATTCATTAGAACCATCAGCTTCATCCTGCAAAATGAAAGATTGAACAAATTCATTCACAAACTGCATCTAAGTTGGTAGTTGGACTAAAATCCCTTTTAATCTTTAAACATTTTATCAAACCAGTTGGGCGTAAGGTAATGCTGAAACACAGAAAGACCATTGAAGCAAGAGCAAAATAAAGAGAATATTATGGACAACATCAAAAATCTACGGATGTGCTCAAACTTATTCTCACAGATGGATACCTGATGCTATTTATTTAACAAAAAGAGCTGTCAGTATATGATTAGTTCTTAGAGATTTTATCTGTATAGTTTAAAAATACTCATCATTTACGTTTATGGTCAAACTCTAAAATGTGTTATATTTAGGACAAATACCATTCTTTATTATTTGCTTGTTAAACTCATAATTTTAAATTTGAAATTTCTTTTTAATTATAATTTTTAACGTAAATTTTGAAAAAGAGTTAATGAATCTTTAAGAAAAATGGTTAAATAATAGTTTAGTAGTGATTTGGTGTTAATTTATTTGTTTTGATTATGATTTTTTGTCTGAATTTGAGAATTTAGAGAATAAATCAGCGAAAAAGAAGATGAAATTTATCTTCTTTTGATGAAATTTTGATGAAATTTGCTGTTCTCTCGATGAATACTTGACGAATTTACTGTTCTCTCAATGAAAATTTATTTTTCCTTTATGAAAGATGGATTTCATCAAGAAAATAATAAATTTTATCGAGTAAATAGTAAATTTCATTGAAGGAATAGTAAATTTATCAAAGAAATAGTAAATTAGTTAAGGAAATAGTAAAATAAATAGTAAATTAGTTAAGAAAATAGTGAATTCGTTAAAGGAATAGGATATTCGTAAAAAAAAAAAGATATTCATTGAAGGTAATAAAAATTAACGGTAAAATTATTCTAAAAGTAAATAATAGATTCTAAATATAATTTTTTTTTTTGTGATTAAAAATATAAATGGACAAAAAAATTGAGCTACGCCCAATAAAATCCCTAGTTCTTACAGAGCTGCTGATTGACATGATTTTAAATTTTCTTTCCCATGTCGCCAAAAATGACCACAAGCTGCAAGGAATTTTGACCAGGATAAGGAGATGCTTTAAACAGGTAGTCTGAACTCCAAATAATTGTACCATTGAACAATCTATGCCCCAGCTTGTAGGTGTACCTACATAAGAAAAAAGAGCAAATAGTTAAAAGCACATAATATGTTGAGTTCCGTGCATTGCTAAGAGGTTGACTGAAATCTTCTAAACATGCAGCTAATTTAATATTTAGGGATTGTATTTGATAACTCGTCCGCTTTAAAAAAATCTGAAATTTAATTTTCAAATTCAATCCTTTACAAGAGAGCTATGTATTATTTGATATTTGTATTGTTTTAAATTTTATAAGAAATCAACATCATGCACTAGTATAAGATGTAACATACATTGAGTTGGGCCACAACTCCTTCAAAAAGCTGGTGTGTGTGTGTATCCAGGAACACGCCATCCCACCGTCCTCGCTGGTGCACCTGTGCGTATAAATTTGATATTAATCATCTACCTTAGACAAAAACATCTAGGGAAAAACTCTTGTGATTCTACCCAATGTAGTTAAACAAACAGCAGCAAAATCCATCATACTCGGTTATTTTTGTTAGAAACAAAAAGCCTTACCAAGTAAAATAGCAAAGAAGGTAGCAGATTAGTAACACACATGCAGCTATAAATACCATTTTAGAGAACAATCAAATTATTAGAATGTACTCTACTTTTGAATACATAACCATGTAGGCAATCCATTGATTCAAATGAATTTAAAGTAGTATTCTTGTTTGTCTTTAACTTTTTAGGATAAGATGCACGAAGCATCGAAATTTCCATTATGCAGTGTGGATTACTTCTATCTAATATTCACCGATATAAATTGCATAAGAACTCATGATTCAGATAATAAAATTTTGTTCGTCTAACTTGGTGCTCTTCAGTTAACTCTGAGGTATGTCTTTAGGATGAAAATTTGAAAGGCAGAGGAGTTACGCACCACACATACTGCCACGTCCAAATGTGAGTGTTCCTGCAGGTGAACCCATTCCACAAAAGGTTCTGCTTCATTAATCCCATACTTGTCCAAGTTACTGTCATCTGAATATGAAGTTGAAAAGTATTGTCAGCTCCAAAATGAGACAACTGTGCACATCATCGGTTACGTTGATGTCCAGAATGCACACGAGTTTGTGAATTTTCAAAAAGCTTGGCAATGTAGAGATTAATGGTTGTAAAATTTTTACAATGTTGAAAGGAACCATGAGTTTTGACAACGACGATAAGAATTGAACTTACTTCATTCCAAATTTTTCCTTGCCCCAAACGTGGGTAAACTGGTGCATTTGGATTTGTAAAAGCTACTTTATTTGACACTGCAACTGGCTTTGGCTAATATAGCAACAAAAGGAAAAACACAAGATATAGCAAGATATTGAGTAAAGAATGGGATAAAAAGACAGCCAGAGAAAATTGCATCTTCCAGTGAAAGTATATAGGATTATAACAGTAATAAGTCAGTAATATCATATGATACAACAAAATGTTTACAGATGAAGAAATTCAAACTAATTTGTTGAGTTGAGTCTATACAATCTATCAAGCAATTACTAGAAACATTTCCGTAGGGCAATTGGGAAGCATCTCAAGATAAATTTCTTTTGGTAAAGAAACAAACTATGACGACCAACCAACTATATCATTTGTTCTTCACAATTTGGGTACAGAGTATGAGGGGAGAAAAAAACATTTGGGAGCATACATATAATAAACCACCTGAAAACAGTGCAAAAGCAAAGTCTGATCTCGGCTTAATCAACTGAAGCATCAATGATCCTTTCCCTGTATTTTTGTACCGAGGAGTAGAGTAGTTTGCATATTGATACTGTCAGGAAAAATAAGGTAGTTAAACATTAGTATAGGAATTTATTTCAGCTCAACTTC
>JAXCLQ010064202.1:0-15536 GCA_035584115.1 Cedrela odorata | reverse complement strand
TTGATGGTAGTTGGATGCCTAATAAATTATTGGTCTATAGGTGTATGGTAAGGATATTTTGGGATGAAATTGAAATGGGAAATGGTTATAAATTTATATATAGAGTGGTTATAGAAGGATATTAAATGATATGAAATAGTAAGGTTTTTAGATTGTGCATGAAATGGAATTAAAGGCATTAGTATTTCAAATGATTTAACTTGGTAAGTTATGTTCTGTAGATCGGCATAATTATGTTTAAGGTTTTGTAATATGAAAGTGATATATTTTCGATGTATTAAACAAGGTGATGAATAGATGCCTCGATGAACGTCAACTAAGAGCATATGCATTGCACATATTGCATAAAAGTCGCATGCTTAAATTAAAAGTAGTGTATTAATACCTTATGTGTGAACAAATGATATCTAGGTGTTGATACAGCAAAGGGGGATCCTGCTCAGCGACCTTTCCACGAACTGTGAGTAGATGGATGTGTTTTCGAAGTTTTTCAATAAAATAATTTAAATATTTAACTGTTTTATGAATTTAAGATTTATGACTGCTTTACAATACAAAATTTAATATTTGGAGTAAGGGTAATTTTAGAAAATGTGTTCAAATATTTATAAAATATTTTTGTGGATGGATAATTTATGATAAATTAATCTTGTGTTGATATTTGATAAATATGATAAAAGATGACATATGAAAATTTCATGATTTGAGACTATGATGTAAGTGTTCGATATGAGTGCGTTTGCGCATAGATATAGCTATATGCGTTCCGCCCTTACTAGAGAATGGGGTAAGGGAGAGGTTATCTATTTTTGCCTTTACCATCTGTTATGGGTAAAGGAAAGGTTACTATTGGATAATTTGATATTTGACACCGCACCTCTTATTCAGGCTAACGCTAACGAGTGGACTTAATGATTTTTATGTACTGATGTAAAATAACTCGTTAGCGGGTCTCGATATGTCAACCAACAGTGCATTGGGGTGTCTCGAGGGATAGTTTCCTAGCAAGCCCAAATTTTTTTATTGGATCATCAATAAATTTTAAATATGAAAATGTTTTCTATCACATGTGTTGATTATGAGTGAATGATTTAAATTATCGTGAAAGTTTATATTTATTCTTTAAAATATGATGTTCTTACTTCTGTTTTATGATTTCAGTTCATTGTCGTCCATCTATTCACTGAGTTTGTACTCACGTTTTATTTTCTTAAAAATCTTTTCAGATTAGAAAATTTGTAGGAGGTCGTCAGTCGACACCCCAATGCCCGAATATAGTGACTTGCATCTTGTTAGAGACTTTGTTAGGTATTCAGTGTTCTCCATTAATATGTATATAAACTTTCTAAAAATGATCAGAAATTTTTTTTTATCGTTATGTAGTTGTCAAAAACAATACTTTAAAAAAAATTATGTATATATTTGATGTCATGGGATTTTATAGATATATATATATATATATATGAATGTGATACTAGAAGTCTTACACATTTGTGGAGAATACTAGCAGAAAGTATATCTCACGAGTATGTAGTGATTGTCACGTACTTGAATCTATGGATCGGGGCTTGACAATATCTTCGAATAGAAACCATACTAATTGTGGACATGAGTTAGCTTTAAGGCTTTTGTAGATCTTGGATACTATTACCCTGTTTCGAATTCATTAATTATAATTATTTGGGAATCATTCACCCTTTTACATCTTGGCTTTGCTCTAAGGATTTAATCAGGTCTTGGATATTATTGCCCTTGGACGAAGGCTGAACATAATTGTCAGAGAACTATTGTGCCCTTATACGTCCTGAGATCATGCTCAAGGCTTATTCGGGCTAGGGATAATATTACTCTAAGATGGGTTAAGAAGTTAACCGTTTGAGAATTTATGTGCTCTTATATGTCCTGAGATTGGGCTCAGGGCTTATTCAAGCTGTAGATAATATTGTCTCGAATGGGACGCAAGACTTAGTCATTCAGGAACCATTCCGTTCTTATATGTTCTGAGGTCAGTCTTTGGACTTATTTGAATTATGGATAATATTACCCTGAGATGACTGTAGAACTTTAGCCATCTGGAAACCATTCTCTCTCTTGTACCTCCTGAGGTCATACTTAGGGTTTATTCGAGCTATGAATCCTATTACTCCATAAGTGAATGAGAGAGTTTAATCATTTAGGTACCATTTTATTCATATACGTCCTGAGGTGGTGCTCAAAGTCTATTCGGTTTGTGGATAATATTACCCTGAGATGATTGAGAACTTTAGTTGCTCATGAACCATTTTGCTCTTATACGACCTAAGGTAGTGCTCAGGGCTTATTTAAGTTATGGATAATATTACCCTAAGATGGATGGAGAACTTAGTCATTTGGGAACTATTTTGCTCTTGTACATTCTAAGGTCGGCCTCAGGGCTTATTCGAGCTATAGATAATATTACTCCAAGATGATTGGAGAACTTTGTCTTTTGTGAACCATTTTATTCTTGTACGTCCTGAGGTCAGCCTCAAGGCTTTATCCAAGCTGTAGATAATATTATCCCAGACTTTGTATTTCTTTACCCCCTAGCTTGGGGTCATTTGTTCACCAGTGTGTCTTTCAAAAGTCTTTAGTGAAAAATAATAACTTCATTTGTTTTTAGAGCAGAAAAGTTTTACAAATCTTTGATAATTTCAAGGTTGATATAACTTCAATCGTTCGGCATTCCATGGTTTTTTTAACCCTACTTCTATCTGGAGATTCTAGCTTGTAAACTCCAAGTCTCAAAATTTGGATGACTTTGTACGGCCCTTCCCAATTAGCCTCAAGAATATCTTCTCTTAGTACTTTGGTATTCAAGGTGACTTGTCTTAATACCCAGTCTTCAACTTGGAAGGTACAATGCAAAATGTGCTTGTTGTAATACCTTGCTACCCTTTGCTGGTAAGTCACCACCTTATCTTCACTTGATCCCTCTTTCCTTCAAGCAGGTCGAGTTTCAATTGTATGTTTTGATCATTGACCGTCTCATCATAGTTGCTGATCCTGAAAGTTGGTACATCAACCTCAATGGGAATTACTACTTCATATCCAAAAGTGAGACTATAAAGAGTCTTAGCGGTGGCCACCTTTGAAGTGATCCTGTAAGCTCAAAGGACCTCAAGAAGCTTATCAATCCATGCACCCTTATGCTCATTGAACTTTTTTTTGAGCGCTTTTTTGACTACTTTATTTGCAACTTTCACTTGTCCGGTGGCCTTTGGGTGGGCAGACGTTACGAACCTGAGGTTGATTGAAAAATCTCCACAGAACTCTCTGAATTTTGAGTTATCGAATTGCTTCCCATTGTCTACGATCAGCACTTGAGGTATGCTAAAGCAATAAATAACGTTATGCTTGATAAATGTCGTGACTTTCTTCTCGGTGATGGCGGCTAACGACTCAGCTTTTACTCATTTGGTGAAGTGATCAATCGCCACTATAGCATATTTTGTGTTGGCTCAAGTTGGAGGCATAAAACCATGAGATCTAATCCTCATTAGGAGAATGGCCAAGGGCTAGTCAAGGACGTCAACTTCTCAGATGGCTGCCTTGGAATATTGTTATGTACCTGACATTGGTGACAAGTTTTCGCCACCTAAGCCGCATCTTGTGAGAGTGTAGGCTAGTAGTATCCTTGCTTTAGGATTTTGTGTGTCATGAAATGAGCTTTCTCATGTCTACCGAATACTCCATGATCGATTTCTTCTAGAACTTGTGCCGCCTCTTCAAGTCTAAGGCATTTGAGATATGTGATACTGTAACCTCGTTTGTATAATTCTCCATTAATAATAGTATACCTTGCTCATCTAATTTTTATTCTTCTTGCCTCATCTCTATTATCTATGAGCTTCCCTTCCTGTAAGTAAGATTTTATCCCTTCAATCCAACAGTGGCGAGAGTCGAGCTGATCTATGTGGGGTTTATCTCTGTTCACATAAGTGTTTTTCTTCTCTAGTATTTCGATTAGGATCTGCCTTATCGTGACAGTCCTTAAAGTGCCTAGGAGTTGTTTAACTTTCTTTAGGTAAGCTTGCATGTTATTTTCTCGGGCCTAGAACTGTCAGTCAATTTGGCTGGCTATTAACTGGGAGTCACAGTGAATGTCCAAGCTTGTGATCCCTAAAGCCTGGGCTAAATTGATCCTTGCAATCAAAGCTTCGTACTTTGTTTCATTGTTAGTGACCTTAAAGTTGAATTTTAAGGAATACATTACCTCGATTCCGTCTGAGCTCACAAGGACAACTCTGGCTCCTCTCTCTTTCTCAATCCATAGGGTCTTCCGTAATGTGGTGGACGAGAAGGTGTTCAGATACTGACCTTTCCGCTACGAAGTCGGCTAAGGCTTGTCTTTTTATTGACTTCCTTGTTTTGTAGCTGATATTATACTCTCTGAGCTCGACTGACCATTTCACTAATTGACCTGATAGGTAGGATCGTTGTAGAATTTGCCTTAGGGGCTGATTTGTCAGTACTACCAATGTCAGTGCCAACTTCTTAAGTGGGGAGTATCTTGACTCGGTGTTCAACACCACCTTATTGATGTAATAGATAGGGCGATCAATCTTTTTCTGAATCCTCATTTACTAAGACTGAGCTCATAGAATGGTCGCTCACTGCAAGGTAAAGATACAGTACATCTTCAGTTTCAGGGCTTGTTAGGTGTGGTAGCGATGCAAGGTATCGTTTTAGCTTCTAGAAGCTGCTCTCGCATTCTTCAGTCCACTAGATCTTTTTCCCTTTTTTCATGATCTGCAAAAAAGGAAAGCACTTGTCAGTTGCCTTGGACAGGAACCTACTTAATGCTACTAATCGCTCAATTAGACTTTGCAGTTCTTTAAGGGTAAATGGGGACTTGAGATCCAATATGGCCTTGATCTTCTGCAAATTGACTTCGATGCCACGTTCACTGATCATATATCCCAGGAACTTCCCATCCTGAACTCCAAACGCATACTTCTCAGGATTCAGCTTCATATTGTATTTTCTTATATAAGAAAAAATTTCTTCCAAGTGTTTTGGATGGTCTCAGGCCTTCAATGATTTAGTAATCATGTCGTCGACGTAAACCTCTATGGTTTTCCCGATTAACGGTCTAAAAACCTGATTAACTAACTTTTGGAAAGTAGCTCCTGTGTTTTTTAGCCCAAAGGGCATTACTTTGTAGCAGTATAACCCCTGATCAGTGATGAACGCGATTTTCTCATAATCTGGCTCGTGCATTCTGATCTGACTATATCCCGATAATGCGTCCATGAAGCTCAGTGCTTATGCCCAACTATTAAATATACCAGTTGGTCAATTCTGAGGAGCGGAAAGCTATATTTTGGACAAACTTTATTTAAGTCTGTGAAATCTACACACATCCTCCATTTTTCGTTAGCTTTCTTGACCATAACCACATTTGACACCCATTCTAGATAGTACACTTTCTTAATAAACTTAGTCTTCATGAACTTTTCCACCTCGGTGTGCACTGCTTCTTTTCGTTTAACATTAAACGATCGTTTATTCTATTTTACAAGCTTA
This sequence comes from Cedrela odorata, assembly GCA_035584115.1. NCBI lineage: Eukaryota > Viridiplantae > Streptophyta > Magnoliopsida > Sapindales > Meliaceae > Cedrela > Cedrela odorata. The sequence goes on along the minus strand of JAXCLQ010064202.1, from coordinate 9,989 downwards.
TACTGGAGATTGATTGCAAGCCAATGAGAAATTACTGGAAAATCAATCCCTGGCATGTCTTCATGTGTCTACGCAAACACATCCACATGTTATCTTAGAATATCCTTGAGTATCATCTTCTGCTCCTCATGGAGATGAGAGCCAATTTTGACTATATTTTAAGGAGTCTCTTGGTTCAAGATGACAGACTCAAGTTCTTTTGCTGATTCTAACTCTGATGGCTCATCACTTTGCTTGGCCTCCTTACTCAAATTTTTCATTACATGTTTATGTTGCAAGTTCTTGTTATTAACTTCAAGGATTTCCCCTCAAGGTCATTTTGACAGGCAATACGAGCTTTTTGAGAAAGCTGAAAGCATGATCGAGCTTCTTTTTTACTCTCTTTGATGACTCTAATACCTTCCTCTGCTCTGAATTTTAGCTTCAGGTAATAGATGTTTTCCACTGCCTTTGTAGTTCTAAGAAAATGTCTTCCGAGAATCATGATGTAGGGCATTATGAGGTTAACTACTTGAAATTCAACCATTGTGGTCTTCTGGTATGGCTTTTCTCCTATGGTGATAGGTAGTTGTATTATCCCCAATTGGTAGACACATGATTCTCCAAAGCCATGAAGAGAAGTCTCAGCAGCTCTTAGTCTCAAGTCTTCAATTCCCCAGGAGTTTAAGGTTTCTTTGACGATGATGTCAGTCGTCCCTACCACCAACGTTATTACTAAAGCATTGTCGTGCAGGTAGTGCACTCTCACCTCGTCTTCATCTGTGAACATAATCGGTACTGATGAATTTTTTTACTTTTTCTCTGTTCTAACATTCATAATGTGAATGTCTAAGGAGGACTTTGGCAGCGAGTATCTTGAATAGTTCTTTTTTGCCCTATTCGAATTTCCTACCAATATGGTTTTGGTTGAGATCACCATGGTTGGATCCTCAAGCATCTTCTCGTGCCCAACGTCTTGGTTTAAAGTGTCAAGCTCTACTCCATTATTTGCTACGAACTCTGACAAATAATTATTTCAAATTAGCACTTCGACCTGATTTCTAAGGTCAAAGCATTTGTTTGTCAAGTGTCCTGCACTTTGGTGGAATTCACAGAACTTGTTCTTGGTGTTTCAGCTCGATTTGGTTTTTATAGGGTGAGCTTTCATTAATATGGTTCCTAGTCTATCCTTTTTGCATCATCTCTTCTCGGTAAGTGCTATCCCCTTCTACCTATTGTTTTATTCTACTTTTGGGTTTGTCTCCTTTTCCTATTAGAGTCTCAAAAATTTCTCTTATCATCTCGCCTTCTTCTCGGATCAGTCCTCTAGTTTTCCATCTTATTGCGGAGTGATAGTCCTAGCGCTTTCTCTTTTTTTAGCTTGAGGGTGACCTGGTCTTTAATTTCAATCTTGTATAACAACTTCCTCTTAGCCGTTTCGTAGGTAGTAATGGACGGTTTCTGTATAGCATACCATCCCCAGTCCACTTGTAGACTTCTCATAAGGCCTTCCAATGCTAGGGAATGATGATAAGCTCATAACTCCATTACTTCGTCATGGTATCTCTTAACGAAACTTCTTAGACTCTCTTCTTCTCCTTGCTTCATGAGCAATAACGAATTAAGGTTTTAAGGCTAACGCTCGCTTCTCTGAATTCGTTAACAAACACCTCATACAAATGTTTGAAGCTATGGATACTGCCAAGGGTCAAACTGGTGAACCAATTTCTTGTTTGTCCTTATAATGTCAAAGGGAACAAGCGACACATATGGGGTTCATCAAGCCCTTGGATTAACATCATTTCCTTGAAAAAGTCCATATGTAAGGACGAGTCAGTTTTTCCCGTGAAGGGATTTATCTTAGGCATCTTGAACTTTCTAAGAAGAACAAGACTTAGGATCTTTCAAGAAAACGGGGGATTTAGAGTGTAATCCCAAAGGAGGTGTTGGCTTATCATCCTTTCTTTGTCCTCGTCTCTTTTGGTCCTCCAACTCTTCTACCAACTTTTTGACGCGAGCTTCCAAGTTGTCAACCCTGTTGTTGCATTCCCTGGATCTCCTTGCTCGAGATGGGCTTTATTGTGAACATTTTCTCTCATTTCACCGTTTTCGATTAAGAAATGTTCTCATGTCTTTTAGACAGGAACTATTGTCAGACCCTCGCTTGCGAATGATTGCCGAATCATCTAGGGAATATTCAGATTTTAACTCGGGTTCACTGATAAACCTAAAGGTAGTATTTTCCCCTTACAATTCTCTAGATAGACGATTGGAGATTTTTCTTTTCCTTTCTCCATAGCTATATATCTCTTTCTAGTGGTATTTTGTCGGAAATAAATTTTGTGGTTCCTAGTATGTGGAAAACTTAGAATGCTGCTTTTCACGGCCTCTACCGGTATAGGTGTTCCTAACTCATGAGAACCAACTTAAAGCATCATTTTCATCCTTGCAACTTCTTCAACCAACGTTTGGATCTGTCTATCTTTTTCTGCATATGGAGATGAAGCTTCTGAACCGTGGTTTGCGCCTTAAAAGGGTGGTAGTCGATTACTATCATTCTAGTTTACCGCCGCTATCTCCTCAAGGGGATTATCATAGGGGTTTCTCCTTGCCGTTGTTCGGTTTCTTATTGCATAAGTTCGCTTGGTAGCCATGGTTTTTCTTTTAGTTGCAGTTATTTTAACTTTTTGTTCAGATTCTCACAGCTAGTGCAGATGTTGATGTAGTGAAGATCCTTCCACGAACTCAGTACACCAACAACGATCTTCTCTTTCTTGCTTATATATCGTTTAACCTACAACCACAATAGAACCTGAGGGGTAAAAGCCAGTTGTCCGGTAAAAACCCTCCGATTCCTAAGTCAGGGTTTTACTTTTGATATGAGAGAGGAAAGAGAATGACAAAAATGAATATGTGCTCTAAACTTAAAATTAAGTTATCAAGTCTAGCCCAGAGTTTTTCATAATGCGTACCTGGTTATCCTTGACCTCATTTTATAAGTTGCTTTAAGTTTCTCAAATTTAGTAGAATTTCATAGAATCTGAAAAAGACAATCCCAATCATATTCAAATTCCAAGAATTGCACAGATTCTACTTTTTAACTATTGGTTTTTTGAATTTTGCTGGATTTTGAGCCCTTCTTGCAATATACTTCTACCAGGCAATGGATCATTATTCCTACTTGCAGAATACATCCACCAGGTTTAGGATCATTATTATAAAATAATCCGGAAATGATTTGGAAAAGAAATGAATCCTCCCTTGATACTTAATTGTTGAGAGGTCTCAAAATTCTGTATTATTTCATAATTGGATTCTGACCTGAGGCCTTTTATCTAACCTCAAGAGGTTTTGGCCCTCACTATACCTAAGGTCCTCGTTATCCACTGGACAGTATCTCTTGAATCGGGCCAAGCCTCAGGCTTTTCCTCCATTCTTCACAAGACTCTATTTTGGGCTCACAGCCTATTGAGCTTTACTTATGCCTTAGACTGTATCCCAAACAATTTGTATTACCAAAACCTATAAAGCCCGACCTAACTCGGATTTTATGGTACTCAAAAATATACATAATGATATACATATTAAAAAATTTGTAACTCACACTTTGAGCAAGCAACCATTCTTAAGGGATAAAGGAGGAGAAAATTAAACATCAATAAAATTTCAACTTGAGCATTACATTAAGGAGGAGAAAAGAAGATAATTAATCGAGTTTTTGTCATCATCAAAAAATGGGGAGATTGATGATATCACATTGATGACTTGATTACATTTATGTATTTTTTATGATGACTTATTATTATTCTTAATGTCAAGTTAACATAATATGATCTTCATCTTGTTTAAGAATCAATAAACACTATATAAACTTGATTAAATCGAATTATTAACGAATCTGTATGAAAGTGTCTTGAAAGATAAAACAGGATCAATACATATGGATAACGGATCGATACCATTGAAGCCAGATCGATACCTGAACTGAAACAAATCAATACATGCCTTGTCCAGAAGTTGCAAATTATTTACAAGGCATACCAAATCGATACCTGAAGTAGAAGAGATCGATACATGTATTGTCCAGAAAGTTACAACTAAAGAGAACAAACATTGCAATCAAAATCAAAAGATATTCTTGAAGAGCACTTTAAAATGTGAATAGTAAAACTTTCTCTCTCTACTATAAAACTTTCAAATCCTGTGTAAGAGATTTAATTTCTTGTGAGAGCATCCTGATATATCTACTCTACTAGGAGAGCAAAATTCAATATACATTTATGATATTGTATTGGGTATATTTTCACCTGAATTAAAGAAAATTGTATTGGGTTTCTCTCCACCCGTGAAGAAAGCAAGTGTAAGGTTTCCCTTCTTCTTAGAATGAGTGTACTGGGTTTCACTTGACTCGTGAAAAATAAGGAGATAGTAGAACCTCAGTAGTAGTAATCTGTATCTGAGAGAGTAAACGTAGGTCAAGCTTTGCCAAACCACTATAAACTGTGTTTGTCTTTCTCACTCTACTACTGTTTATTTATTTCATTGCATTGCATACATTTTTAATTTCTAAATTTTTAAAATTCAGTTCACCCCTCTCTTAGGTGTTACCAACTGAGCCAACAGGTTATGGTTTAATTATGCATTACACTTAAACTATTCAATTTAGTATTAAAATATGACGATTTTTAAGTTACAACTATTATAAATAAAAGTATTAAATTTTAAATTTTAGTAAAAAAATTAGTAAATTATACTAACTAAAAGTGAAGTCCTCTCGATACTAAACCGACCTTAAATTATAAATTTTGAATGTTACAAAAGTCTAAAATAAAATAGGTATTTTGATAATAAAATCAAATAAATAAATTTGATAAATAAATCCAATTAAAATATGTAATTGACTGTTACCTAAAATAAAATTGGGGTATTTGGATGGTGAAATTAAAAAATAAAAAAAAAATCCAACAGAATGGTCATGTTGTTGAGGTAATTGTTGTTATGGCATTTAAATTTCTAAGGGTTGTTTAAAATTAAAATTTTAATTAGGGATTGAATATTCGAGTTTCCGAGTCGAGTCTCGGCTCCAATTAAAAAAGGTTTGGTGTAAAATTTTATTTGCTTTATGGCCCCAAGTTGGATTGTAACGTAAAACTTGAACCATGAAATAAAAAATTTGAAATTATTAACATAAAATTTGAAATAAATAATATAAAAAATTTAAAATACGAAACATAAAATTTAAATATAAAACTTAAAAATTAAAACAATTAATATAAAACTTAAAAAATATAAATTTTAAAATGATTAATATAAAATTTAAACTTAAAATACGTAACATAAAAAATTTTAAACAATAAATTTTAAAATAATATAGTATAAAATTAAAAAAAAAAATTACATTATAATAATATCAGTGAGTAAGTCGCTTAAAGAATTAAGACCCTGTGATATCTCTCCACCTAAATACCCAACATAGTCAACATAACAATCTTAACAACATACGTAAGAGAAATGATTAAAATTCTCGTTTCCCATTTTCATGCAATAAATGGGATGGAAAATTCAAAATATGGAGCAAATTATTGGTTAGAGTGCTGGACGTGAAAATGGCCAGTGGGAATTTGTCAACTTCATCATCAAATGAATTTCTGTGAGCATTGTTCAAGCCGGCATCCTCTTAACGCTGAGCTTTGATTGAATGGAAACCGTTCAATTATCACTAACTTTTGAGTCATCGTAGACATGGAAAAACCTTTCAAGGAAAGAGCATAGTATATGTTTGACAGTGGCTCCATTGGTTTTATGAAGTACCAACTGTATATTGAACCATTGGTTTTACTAGTTAGTATAGATATTGGTCGAATGATCCAACTATTTCCCTTATAAACAGTACTCTTTTGGACGACTCTCGTTTGATCTCAATGGACGGATTTGCAATCTTCATTATCATTATTGCTTTAGCATCTCTCGTCTTCCTCATATTAGGATTATTAATTAAAAATTTTGTTGCTATTTTTGTCCCGCCATGTGTAACTCTGGCGTCATTCACCATTTTGGGTTTGATTACTTCTTGTGTGAGGAGAAAGTCCAAAAACAAAGGTAAAAATGTCGCATACCTTAGTTTGAGTTTTAAATATTTATATATATATATATATATATATGTTATGCCTTAGTTTCATCTTATTTTCTCTTTCATTCAGGGGAGGATTTGATGAAATTTGATTTGGGTATGACTATGACCCAAGAAGTTGATAACATCGAGCTTACAACTGAATCAAATAAGCGTGGAAGAGGTAGAAGAAAGGAAGTTGAATTGCCCTTGTTCAGTTTTGCCAGTGTTTCTGCAGCAACAAGTAATTTTTCTACTACATATAAGCTTGGGAGGGTGGTTTGGGACCTGTTTACAAGGTAAATGCTTTATCATTTTCTAATTAGAAGTAATTCTTAGGCTAATTGTTTAGACGACTTTAATTAAATCTATAATTTCAGGGAGTATTGGTGAAAGGAGGTGAGATAGCTGTGAAAAGGCTTTCAAGAGGATCTGGACAAGGATTTGAAGAGTTAAAAAATGAAGCACGGGTCATAGCCAAGGTTCAACAAAATAATCTTGTAAGAATTTTAGGCAGCTGTATTGAACGAGACGAGAAGATACTCATCTATGAGTACATGCCTAATAAAAGCTTGGATTTCTTCCTCTTTAGTTCGTAATTAAATCTTTGATCAGTTTCTAATATTCTTGTGTTTTTCTTGTTGTTTTCTGATATGTTATTCATTTGCTGGAAATGATCTGATACAATACAGCGTACATTATTAGATTGGGAGACACGTGTTCGGATCATTGAAGGGATTGCACAAGGACTTCTTTATCTTAATCAATATTCAAGATTACGGATTATTCATAGAGATTTGAAAGCTAGTAATATACTGTTGGATACAGACATGAACCCTAAAATATCAGATTTTGGAATGGCCAGAATCATTTTTGGAAGAAATGAGTTACAGGCCAACACTAATAGGATCGTTGGAACTTAGTAAGTAAACGAAGCATTTAATTGTCAATTGCAAGTTTAAATTTTGGTCACATAAAGTCACATCAATACAAGATTATCTTATATTATGATTGTTGAATGTACAGTGGATATATGTCCCCAGAATATGCTCTTGAAGGAATCTTTTCTATAAAGTCCGATGTGTTTAGTTTTGGAGTGTTGATGCTTGAGATTGTGAGCGGCAAGAAGAATACTGGGTTTTATCAGACAGACTCTCTCAATCTTCTTGGCTATGTGAGTAACACAAAACTACAGTACTCACTTTCGTTATGTACATATGAAGTAAATTTGGTGGGTTCTCACTTTTCTAGTGAAATTAATTCAGTGTACTAATTTTTGTTGTCTGTGGCTGTTAAGGCATGGGATTTGTGGACAAGCAACAGGGTATTAGACTTGATTGATTCAGTAATAAAAGAAGCATCGTCTAAGCAGACAATACTGTTGAGATATGTGAACATAGCACTACTTTGTGTACAAGAAAGAGCTGAAGATCGACCCACCATGTCTGATGTTGTCTCTATGCTCACGAATGAAGCAGCACCGTTATTTCTTCCCAAACAACCTGCTTTTTCATTTGTAAGAAATACAACATCTATCAACAGGCCGGAAGATTGTTCTATCAATGAAGTAACCATTTCACTTCTGGAAGCACGTTAATGAGATTTGAATCTTATGAATTTTTGTAATTTCTTATATATGATATTATAATTTATATACCTATTAAAATAATTTGCTTTGATATAATATATAGTTGATTGAATGCAAACGTTGATACGTCAAGTTGTCGGTCAATTCTTCACGAGTTTCAGTACACTTAGAAAGCTCCATTTAAGGACAGAGCGAAAGAGCTTGGAAATGGTGATGCTACGTTGCTGTAGCTCTATGATACAACTCTCTTACCTTTTAGTCGCAGTCTTTCATAAGTTGTGAGAATATGTCAGTATTTAATATTATTTTAAACTAATATCGTAGTTTTATGTCATTCCTCGAGCTTTTTTCCAAATCCATGGGATATATTTGTACAATTTAGTTGTCATTTCTTTCTAAATACTTGATCATGATTTTGTAGATAAGACTTGTATTTAGATAATTATGAAAAAATTATGTAATAAATGAACAAATTATTTTTGTATAGTAAAATTTGTGAATTTTAAGAATTATATTTAAATTTCTTATTTTAGGTCACGAGATTTTTATATTTTAATCTCGATTATTTATTGTACATATATTTTAGAGTATTTATACAAAATACTTTTTTGTGTTTTTTCTTCGTCTCTGTTTTTGTGTGTTCTATCTCTTTTTTTTTATGTTTTTTGATTTTTGAAATTTATGTGAAGTAAGGCTAATTTAGAGGCTCGAAAAATATTAGTTCTTGTACACTTCGTCGATGAACTACTTTAATAAATACATTATGTCGAAATGATTATTTAAATATTTATCTAATAAAATTTTTAAATATATTAAAATAAATCAACTAGTCTCACAAATAAATTTTTCTCCTTGTGAATGTATCACTACATGTAAATAATTGTGTGGTGATTACGCCTAAACTACTGCACTGTCTCATTGTAATTAAAGGGAAAAATAAAAAAATCAAATCAAGACATGACGAGAATCTGAAAAATATTTTGAAATCTACCTTTAAAACTCATGTAACTAAAATGAAATTAAGTCGAGGATAAAAATGCTAGTAAAGCTTCCGGTTTCCATCAACCTATTCTCCTTCCAATGCACAATTTTTATCTATCAAAATCAGTTCTAAAGACGACGCTGTAATTAGAAGCAATAATGTAGCAAAAGTTCAAACCAATAATGTAGCAAAAGCTCACACCAATAACACGAAAAATGATATCCTTTTCTTTGACTTGGTCCACATCCTCTCTTTTCGCAACTCCCGCCAGCTCAAACAAAGATCAACAACCTTTTGCTTCTTTATTTTTCTTTCCCCCATCTTCTCTCCCCCATAAGCCACCGAAAATACATCCCCCTTTTTGAATATACGTGAGAAGATAGACTTTGACCGGCCGTGTGTTTTGCTTCCAATTTTTGGGATTTAGTGGTCTTTATACATGATGAGCCGTAAAATGAACTTTGCATCTTTCTTTTAAGGGACTTTGGCTCTTATCTGACTAGACTATCGACTATGATCTCCACTTTTATCAAATATGCTTAAGAATATCTCAAAGTAAATAAAAATTAAATTCAAAAATACAAGTTAATTCCTATAATTTCTATTTACATTTTAGCATTCTAGGTATTTAGATTGCACTTTCGTACACAGCATGTGAGACTTGGAAAGTTGACCAAATCTGGATCAGTGCTTCTCAACCTCATTTGTTACCAATTTCCTTTATGAATTCTCATTTGTCTAAACCTTTTGATCAACTCATAAATGGAGAGTTATGTAATCATCATTGTCGTTAATGTTGTGCTAGCACATTATATTGCCTTAATACTAGCATTTGTTACAACGTCTAATGCACTTAGCGTGCTACTGCTAACCACAACTACGTTGGCAAACATCCCTTTGGGTTTTATTATCATTTCTGTTGCAAGGAGAAACCCTAAAAGCGAATTTAAGAGTTTCTCACAACTTGATTTGATCAAGCAGGGAACAGTTAGTAATTTTCTTGTGCCGGAAATGATAAATATTTGTTAGTATATAGTTGTCTTTGACAGAGATTCTATTAGTTTTTTTGTCTGTAATCTTTAGCCATTTATGCACTCATTGATGTATATATATATAGAGAGAGAAATTTATATTAAAAAAAGAAAAAAAAAAGCATATTCCTTCTTCCGGACAAAACGATGGAATCACTGCCAATTGTTTATACTGATGATAACAACGATGCAACCTTTATGTATGACTTGGAAAAGGTCTAATAGAAACCAACAGGAATACAACATTGTATAATTGTACACTTCTCAGACTCATATTTATCGGTTTAACACTCTCATTTG
>JAXCLQ010064191.1:1343-15536 GCA_035584115.1 Cedrela odorata | reverse complement strand
TTTTATAAGTAGATTTGTATATGTACTTTAATCTTTTTATAGTTATGACTTTAGTTATGTGGGTTGTTCTTTTTGTTATATATTTTATATAGCTACCATTTTAAAAGGATTGTAAATTTTATAGTTAATGTAAGAATGATCTTGTTATATTTTGAGACAATGATATATAGCATGTTATTGTATTATAATTTTGCATTTAGGAATTGTTAGATTATGTTATATTTACTTCTTAGAGGAGTGTGGATTAATAAAGAAAATTTTAATGTATTATTGTATCCTTAAATACTAATGACTTATATATCTCTAATATAGTTATTTCAATAGAGGAGAATGTCTCGTAAAGAAAAATCAAAAGCTAATACTTCTAGTTCAAAGGCCCTTTGGAATGTTAATAGAGGGGGGGAGCCTGCAAGAAATGCTAGAGATTAGAATCCTATCATTAATATGATAATGAGGATGATGAAACAACAAAATAAATTGATTGAGGGTATTGCTTGAGGCAGTGTTGCCCTAAGAAGTGAAGGGAGTGGGAACCGACCTAATGGTGAGGAGCATAATCATAGGGTAGTAACTTTGGAGCAATTTAAGAAGTTGGATCCGCCGATATTTAGAGGAAGCGTAAATCCAATGGTGGCGGAAGCATGGATTAAGAAAATGGAGAAAATATTTACAACTCTCGAATGTAGTGAGGAGCAAAAAGTAGTGTTTGCTTCGTTTGTATTACAAGGAGAAGCAGATCACTGATGGGAGTCCAAAGCTAGACTGTTGATAACTCGATTGGAAGAGAGACCTATTACGTGGGAGTTATTTGAGGAAGCTTTCTTGGAAAAGTATTTCCCATAACGGGTCAGAGATAATATGGAGGCGGATTTCTTAAGACTGGTGCAGGGAGATAAATCGGTGATGGAATACGAGGTAGAATTTACAGCTTTGTCTCTATTTGCTACAACCTTAGTTGTAAATAAGCAAAGTAAATGTAGGCGTTTCCTCAAAGGGTTGCGTCTAGCAATCAAGTTGCGGTTGTCCATTCTGAAACTAAACGTGTATGCAGATTTGGTAAACCGAGCAATTATTGCAGAAAGGGATTTGGCGAAGTCTTAAAAAGCTCGGGAACAGTACATTAGGAAGAAAGGAGATGTGAGGTAAGGGGGTAGTAGTAACAGAACACAAAGACCTCTATTTCAACGAGGTAGTGGAGGTAAAACTGCTCCGAAAGGAGTTAATTTTAGAGATATGGGCAATAACAGGCAAGCAACACAAAGGATGCATATTCCTTGTGAATCTTGTGGGAAATTCCATCTTTAAATTTGCCATTGGGTTTTAGGAGCTTGCTTTGGTTGCGGGAAGCAAGGGCATACAATCAAAGATTGTCCAAATAAGCGGGTGGATATTAGAGATAATGGAGTAAAAAACTATAACAAGAAGCAAAAGGTATTGGGACATGTGTATGCTCTCACCAAGCAGGATGCACAAGCGTCGAACGAAGTGGCAATAGGTACACTGACTCTTTTTAATAAAGAAGCTAAAGCATTGTTTGATCCTGGTGCTACCTATTCCTTTGTGTCATGTGCATTTGGTTGTTTTTCTGATAAATCTCATGAATCTTTGAAGTATGTGATGTCTGTGGCCATACTTATGGGTGAAAGTGTGATGATACAACGGGTTTACAAAGCCTTTAAAATTAGTATGGGGGAGCGGGAATTTATTGTAGATTTATTTCCCTTAGAGATGTGTGATTTTGATGTTATTTTAGGAATGGATTGGCTAGCCGCCTATCATACAATAGTAAATTGTTTTACTAAGGAAGTAGTGTTTAACATTCCGGGTCAACCAGAATTTAGTTTTGAGGAGAGACGATCAGTGTTAAGTCAAAGGTTGATAAATGCAATTAAGGCCACAAAGTTATTAGAATAGGGGTGTGAAGGTTTCTTAGCTTATGTGGTTAAGGGGGTTGAGACTGAAATGTATGTGGAGGATATCCTTGTAGTCTCAGAAATTGGAGATGTGTTTATGAGAATTTACCTAGGTTACCTTCTGAAAAGGAGATTGAGTTTGGTATTGAGTTGGCACGAGGTACATCGTTTATGTCTGTAACACCTTATAGAATGGCGCCTATGGAGTTAAAAGAATTAAAGAGTCAACTGTAGGAATTGTTAGATAAGGGATTTGTACGACCTAGTATTTAACCTTGGGGTGCTCTGATGTTATTTGTTAATAAGAAAGATGGCACCCTAAGATTGTGTATCGATTATAGGAGATTGAATCATGCCACAATAAAGAATAAGTATCATTTGCCTCGGATTGATGATTTATTTAACTAGTTGTAGGGAGCGAGTGTATTTTCCAAAATCGATTTGAGGTCAGGATATTACCAAATTAAAGTAAAAAATGAGGATGTATCAAATACTGCTTTTCGTACTCGGTATGGGCATTATGAATTTTTAGTGATGCCTTTTGGATTAACGAATGCTCCAGCTATCTTTATGGATTTAATGAATAGGGTGTTTCAGCCATGTTTAGATCAATTTGTAATTGCATTTATTGATGATATATTGGTGTATTCGAAGAGTGATGAGAACTATAAGGAACATTTGAGGATAGTGCTTCAAACCCTTAGGGAAAAGAAGTTGTATGTTAAGTTTAAAAAATATGAATTCTGGTAGAAACAAGTGATGTTTTTGGGGCATGTGGTGAATGAGGATGGGATATATGTTATTTGGCTAAAGTTAAAATAATAGTTAATTGGGAGTGACCCTCAACGGTTACAAAAGTAAAGAGTTTCTTGGGTTTAGCGGGATATTACCGGAGATTTGTAGAAGGTTTCGCTAGGTTGGCTTCACCTTTGACAAAGCTAAATTAGAAAGGTACAAAATTTGTATAAAGTGAGGAATGTGAAAGAAGTTTTCAGGAGCTTAAAAATGGTTTGGTGATAGTACCAGTTCTGACAATTCCATTTAGTGGTAGAGGATATGTAATATATAATGATGCCTCGAGGAAAGGTTTAGGTTGTGTATTAATGTGACATGGGAAGGTTGTAGCTTATGCTTTCAGGCAACTTAAGGATCATGAGCAAAATTACCCTATTATAATTTATAATTAGTAGCAGTAGTTTTTGCCCTAAAGATTTGGAGGCATTATTTGTATGGGGAAACATGCCCAAATTTTTCAAACCATAAAATTTTGAAGTATTTGTTTACTCAGAAAGAGTTAAACTTGAGGCAAAAGAGATGGTTGGAATTAGTGAAGGACTATGATTGTATAATTAATTATACAATTAATTATACAATAAGAGGGGGAACGGAAGTAAGTAGATTGTGCATATATTTTTATGTTTTAAAATTGTACGATATCCGATGTTATGATGAAAATATGATTGTAACTTTTGGTACGCTGGTATGGTTTTATGAAATGATTGTTGAATGATAAAAATGTGATTTTAACATATTGGTACGCCGATATGGTTTTATGAAATGAAAGTTGAAAATTGTGAATTTAACTGTTGTACGCCGATATCGCATTTAGAAAATAAATATGAAATGTTGTCGATGTGTGAAATGTTTGAATAAGAATGTATTTTTATGGCTTAATCATTAATTATGTTATTCTGACCTAGTCGAGTTTGCATTAAATGTGAGGTTGTGGACTAGTAAGAATTCTGTTTAACGCGTTGCAGGCGTTTCTGTTATATGGATATGAGAATGACTGCTACATGCGGAATAGGTAATTACGTTATGAATCCGGGTCACTGTAGGTGCAGGTGACACTAACTGACTAAGTCGTTTTGAATATGTGTATATTATGAATAAATTTTATGTGATTTGGAAAGGTTTGAAAGTGCTTTGGTTGTTTAAACCTTTATATTCTGTACTACATCGACATATAAAAACATGTATAATTTACTTACTAAGATTATATCTCACTCTTTATTGTAAAAATTTTATTTTTCAGATAATAGCATATAAGGGTGACCAAGTACGCAAGCGAGGGTACTAGGCATATTTGAAGATTTTAGATATAAGTAATTGTAGGTTAGCTAAGTAATGTGTATAAAATTGTATGCATAAGAACTATTGTAAATTAAACTATGTAGGGTTTGTGTAATAAAAGTGATGCATTGTATATTATATGTGAGAATGATATTTGAGGTTAAATGTATGTGAAAGGGGTCTGACAAATAATATCCATGAAACCTAAATCTAGGTAATATGGTTCCCAAAGACTATTTTTTAATCACCTGAGGGTAATAGTATCTATAAAACTTGAATATAAGTAATATGGTTCCCGAGAACTATCTCTTATTCACCTCGAGGTAATAGTATTCAAAAACCCGAATCTGGGTGGTATAGTTACAGAGGCCTATCTTTTACTCACCTCGGGGTAATAGTATCCAAAAATCAAAATCTAGGTGGTATGTTTTCAAAGGCCTATCTCTTAATTACCTCGGGGTAATATTATCCAAAAGCCTGAATCTGGGTGTTATGGTTCTCGAGGCCTATCTCTTATTCACCTCAGGGTAATATTATCAAAAAGCCTGAATCTGGGTATTATGGTTCTCGAGGCCTATCTCTTATTCACCTCAGGGTAATATTATCAAAAAGCCTGAATCTGGATGATATGGTGCCCGAATCTAGGTGATATGGTTCCCGAGGCTTATCTCTTAATCACCTCGGGGTAATACTATCCAAAAGCCTGAATTTGGGTGGTATGAATCCCAAAACCTATCTCTTATTCACCTCGGGATAATATTATCTAAAAGTCCGAATCTGGGTGATATGATTCTCGATGCATATCTCTTATTCTTCTCGAGGTAACATTATCTAAAACCCCAAATTTGGGTGGTATAGTTCCCAAGGCCTATCTCTTATTTACCTCGGGGTAATAGTATTCAAAAATTCGAATTTGAGTGGTATGGTTCCCAGGGCCTATCTCTTATTTACCCCGAAATAATATTATCCTTAGCTTGAATAAGCCATGAGCATGACCTTAAGACGTATAAGAGCGAAAGAGGTTCTCAAATGACTATTTCAAAACATCTCGAAATAATCTCCTCCCGAAACCCAAGTATGAGGACACGGTTCCCAGATGTTAACTGTTCATCTACCCTGAGGTAATATTATTCTCAGCTCAAATAAGCCTAGAGCATGATCTTAGGATATACAAGAGCGAAAAAGGTTTTTAGATAACTATCTTAAAACGTCTCGGGCTAATCTCCTCCTAAGTATAGGCGATGCAGTTCCTAGACATTACTTTTCATTTACCTAAGGTAATATTATCCTCGATTCGAATAAGCCCTGAGTAGGATCTGAGGACTTATAAGAGCAAAAGAGTTCTCGGATGATTATATCAAAACATCTCGGAGTAATCTTCTCCTGAAACCCTAGTACTGGCAACACAGTTCGCCGTCGTTAGCTTCTTATTTACCCTAAGATAATACTATTCTCAGCTCGAATAAGTCTTGAGCACGACTATAGGAAGTAAAAGAGTGATTATGTTCTCCAAACATCTCGGGATAATATTCTCCCAAAGCCTAAATAGGGATGACCTGGTTCCTGGATGTCCATTTCTTATATGTCCCGAGGTAACATTATCCTTAGCTGGAATAAACTGAAAAAGGTTCTCGGAAGGTTATTTTCTCCATTAATCTCAAAGTAATGTTACCCATAACTCGAATAAGCCTTGAGTAAGATCTCAGGACGTACAAGAGCGAAATGGTTCCCATATGACTACAATGAACAAACTTAAGTCAAGTTAATAATATCCGAGATCTATTAAAGCCTTGAAATTAAGACATATTAGAGGTTAGTATAGTTCTTACTTGAAGATATCATCTCTAATAAGAGAAGATTAGAAGACTGATTTTAAGGGCACAAATTCCATGCTCTCAGTTTAGTTCAGTTCGGGTCAGACCTTTTAGAGCATTCTTTGACAACAATTAAGTTCTATAAATTATGCAAAGTGGCAAATATATATGAAGAATGAAAGGGAGGCAAAGAAACAAAAAAAGGCCACATAATTCAATTTTTCAGGCTGGTAGGAGGGCTTGGCGGATTAGTTGGTGCGTCAGTCTGATTAGCAGAAGGAACATATGGAATCTTGAAGTTATGGGGAGGGCGCTCCCTCATATTGAATGTTATCTGAGAAGTCTTCACAAGGTCTCATATAGCCAAGTCATATTCAAGTCTGGATATCGATCTTGGAATGCCTCAAAGGTCGTGTCAATTCCTTCATTGACCCACTGTACATTGATAGCCTCAACCGCCAGAAACACAGACCTCTTTCTCTCAGCCTAGGTAAAGTCTCTGACATTCTCCTGCTGGACTCTACTTGAAAAGATTTAGCAACAGTCATCTTGACACTCTTCCATCTCTCGAGCCCTACTTTTCCTTCTCAGCCTCAAACTGAGTCTGCTTTATGGCCAAGTTCCTCTCCGCTTCCTCGGCCTTCTACCCCAACTAGGCGATCTTTGTGGCCGCTGGACCAGTGGAGACATCATCAATAACGTCTCGATAGACCACAATGGCATATTACATCTGAGCAATTATGCAAATAACAAGATGTTAGAGAAGATAGAGAATATTTCATTCCCTAAAAAACAGAACGAGGTCAACTTACCCAACTCAACCACCTTAGTAGGTAATTCAAAATCCCTCAAGGCATAGCAGTCGCCAAGGCATCTAAGTACACAGATGGCATCTCCTCCACCTAATGATTGATGTAAAGAAGGATATGGGCAAAGAACTTCCCCTTTATTTTCAGCAAGATCCTTTGAAAGAAGATAAGGAGTGACAATATTGCCACTAGTTTTTCGAGATGACAACCTTTTCTTTTTGCCTCGGCCTATCATCCTCATTCACCATAATAACCTTCCTCTTGCGCTTTTCTTTATGCATCTTAGGGGCAAAAAAAGGTGGCAGGTCACCTCGGGCCCTAACTCCTTTAGCAGGGGTTGGAGCTCTGCCAGAACCAAAAATCCCAACAACGTCTCGGGGAGTAGATGTCCCAGCCATGTCCTTGAGAGCCAAAGGCCCAGCCTTAGCCTTAGGCGCCTGAGAGGTCTTTACAGTCTTTTTGCCCTTTACCAACTGCTTCAGCACATCAAGAGGATTCTGTGCTGACTTCTTTGGGGCCCAAAACGATGTTGTCTAGAAGCCAATTGAAAGTTGTTGCATGGATGAAGGCTTGCAGATTCCAAGTTGGCATTAAAAATTTGTGTATGAGCATGTTTTTTCAAATCATAACTTTTAGTTTTTGTCAAAAACAGTCATTTTTTACTAAAACTTAGGGGTCTGATGTTAGGGATACAATTTGAGGTATGATTAAAGACCAATAAGTCATAGGCCCCCAAGTAAGTAATAACAAACCCAAACTGAAATCTTGTAAATGATGAAAGAATCCTAGTTTGGCTTAAGCTCAAGGAATACTAACTAGAGGGTAACAAGGACCTTAGGTGTAGTACAGGCCGAGACCTCTTAGTCTTGTATAAAAGGCCTCAGATATGGGTATCAGTTCCGAGAGCTCTCCCCATGAAGATCTCGGTAGCAGTTTGATTATTAATCCCAAGACTTTGCCCCACGAAAGTCTCGAACACAGCTGATAAAGGTCTCAGATATGCAACACAAAAGATCATCTCAGAAGAATAAAAAAGCCTAAAAGACTTTCGAGGCCTTTCAATAATTACGTGTCAAGGGAGGATTCATTTCTTTCCCAAATTCTTTCCAGATCATTCTATAATAAGGATTCTTAGCCAAGTAGAAGTATTATGCTAGAATGGCTCATTCCAAAATAAGAATCCTAAGTTTAGTGATATATTCTTTAAGAAGGGCTCAAGATCCCACCAATTCTAGAAGACTAATGCTTATAAAGTAGAAATTTCATGATTCTTGGAATCTAAATACGACTGGGATTATTATTTGAAAGACTTAAGGCAGCCTATAAAAAGAGGCTAAGAACAACTAGGTACGCATGCATAAAACTATCCCAGACTACATATATTATAGTTTTCCCTTTCTCTCCCTCTCTTTAAAATGTAAAACCCTAACTTAAGCATAAGAGGGTTTTCGCCAGACAACCAATTTTTTATCCCCATAGGTTTTGTTGTGGTTGCAGATGGAATAATTAGTCAAGTAAGAAGAAGAAAATCGTTGCTGGTGCACCGAATCTAGAGAGACATTTTTGCTGCATCAACATTAATATTGGATAATATCAATTAATTTGAATTAATTGAATTTGAATGGATTTTTAAATCCACAAATGAGTGTAAGTTTTATCTTAGTTAAAAGAAAAAAAAAATAAGGGGAGTGTAGAATTTCATTTTACAACTGTTATTTTGAATGAGTTTGAGAAATTTTGCTTTCCAAAGACAAGTGAGTAAGAGAAAAAATGAAAAAAAGAAAAAAAGAAAAAGATGAAATATATTTCATATGTTTCTTACATTCCATATTAGCAACGAGAATTTTTTCTAAGTGTAGAAAAATTATACTTAGCTTATTGAAGCTAATAAACCTTGTTTCAAGTTTCCTAACATATAACCGGAACCATCGTCATTAATCCAGCATATGGATACACTTAAAGACTAGTTGAAAACGACTAGTTAATTCGAAAATTAAGTTTTTGGTATAATTTCTTAACCCTTGATCATTTTTGTTTTAAAATGTTTAAAAAAATATATAAAGTTTGTATATGTATATATATATATATATATATTTGTTAATGATTTTTCGGAAGTTTTTTTTGCACAAACCATTAAACGACCAGTCGTAGCTTCCAGATGGGAAATTCACAACAGGCTGAAGATCTTTAAGTCCAAGAGGTGTGTTGTTGAAACTTTGTATGGCTAGGGTAAATAAATGCAACAAATGGCTCAGCTGGACCAATAAAAAATCCTCAATTGTGATCTTGGTGTTCTAATCAGTGAAATTGGGACTTTTTAGTGTCAATGTGGTCATAGAGATGATGTATAACTTGTGACCGAACAAAAAAATAAACTAGTGCTTAAATCTCCTTCAATTGTGAGGTTGAGAAATTTAGGGTTTTGTATGGAAAGAATGATTACTTTCTTGCGCTCTCGTGGTTGAGAGAGATTAATGTTGACAAAAGAATCCATTTATTATGCACAAGGTGGTTTATTTATAAGTTATAAGTGTGACGTTCACCCGAACTCATACTGTAATGTTTACATAATTAAAAGTGCCCTTTTTTAGTTTGAAATTAGTGTTTTGTGATAAAAACAAATTTATCTATTCTAATATTAATTAAATAGGTAAAAATAGTTATGATTGATTAAAAAACTTTTGCTTGAGTTGACTTTTTAAAAAAAAATTAACTAAAACAAGATTTTAAGTAACAAAAATACACTTTACTTATATTTAATTAAGAAGAAAATTGAAATAAGGGACCTCAATGCAAAAAAAAAAAAAATTTATGTTAAATAAAAAAATATCATAATATGGATTAGATTTATTTTGGGCTAACGATTTAAGTTTATATTTCCATTTCACTAGGCCAATTACATGAAAGTTCATTTTGGAATTAAGGTTATCCAAGCAAGCCTAAGCTAAGGTTACATGGGCTTACTTGTACCTTTTACACTGCACCCCACGATTGAAACCCTTAAAGAGTGGTTTGAGTTCACTTTCTGCAACATTATATAAGGTTGAAACGATATCGTGCTATCGTGTTGGATCGAGCAAAAATTCTCTTGCATGCATGTAGCTATGTTTTTGTAAAGAATTAATCTGTTTCCTCATGCACAGGTACACATTCCTTCGTAACAATGCTAGAATCTAAACCGCGCACAGGGGATCCCCTCTCACTGTCATCGTGCAAATGCCCAGCAGCCTTGGGGTGTACAATCTAGCAATAAAACTCGCCCAAAAGCATGCAAAAGCCCAGCCGAAGTGCTTTGTATTTCAGCAAAAATCAGTACATGCTGTCTGTGCCAATTCTTTTCCTTGTAGTAGAATCCCATACCTGAAGTTAGTAGAGCTAAGAGGAAACCTATCAGTTGCATTTTCACTGAATCTGCTTTTATAACATGTTGCAATGGTTGCAGAAGTGGCAGGGAAAATGATGGGCAAATGAAGTAAATTAACCAGAAATAAAGGAAGAATACCGGTTTAAGACACAACTGGCCTAGTAAATACAATAACCCTCCATTGAACATGCACATTGATGAAAAAGATGATAGGAAAACCACAATCAGACTTCCACTGGCAGGAGGATGTTTGAAAACGGTTAGAAAACGGGTTTTGGGCACAAAAGAAGTGTCAGAAATTGCCCCAGGTCTAACGGAGACGACATGAGATATTCCGACGAGCCATTTCAAGCCGCTGAAAATTGACACAATCCAGAGGCTAGCAAACGGGTATTTTTTATTTCTAAGCATGTGGTAGGTAAAAGAAGAAATGATAGCTGAGCCTAAGCAGCCAGCAGCAGTGGCATATGTGGAAAACCAGCCAGAAACTCCTCTTCTAACATAAAATTGACTGTTCGGAAGAGTTGGTCCGGTGAAACCAAGGATTATTAGGCCAAGATGGCGAGTGTGGGAAGCAGTGGCAACGATGTAAGATGAAATTATAGCTGCAATGTACAGTGGGAATATATGCGGGGTTCTGAAGAAGCCAACGGGGAGGCAAAAGAGAGAACCAACAATGAGTTGTTGGTTGTAGCCGTAGTCAAGGTGGTTGGATATCCATCCGGCAAACGAAATTAATTATACCAATAGCCCAAGAAATTGAAGTCCATTCCATTGCGGAGAATTTTAGGCTGTTCACGGAGATCTTTCGCCGTGTGAGTCGGTTTTACCTGCAGCAATAATTAAACGCACACACGTGTGAATATGAATAATATATAATTGAACGTGTGAAATACCTAGTAATTAATAATGTCTAAATTTATATCTCCAAGGCAAAATTTATATACTGTATGTAAATTAAATATTTGATTATCTTTCTCCTGTATTCTATAAAAGTATTCCCTAAAGAAACTCTGGCTCATTCAAAAAATTGAATACAAGCATGCCATTTAGAGAGGCTCGAGTAAACAACAATATCAGCATTGTAGTATGTTTCAATTTGTAGTATATATTTCTGAATTAATTATTAAGTTGCTTAGATAAAGAAATTTATGTGTTTCTATTTTGTTGGTATTGATATATGTAAATTGTCTTTCATTCTAAGATTAAGTAAGAAACACAAGTAATTAAGAGAAATTTATGTAGAAATGTTCTTTAATAAAATTATGCCAAAATATATACATTCACTTTAAAATTAATTAACTACAATTATAATTAAAATAAAAATATAATATAATTCTATGAATAGATTTTTTTTAACTTTAATTTTTTAGTTAAAATAGTTATACAAATTTTGAGGGTTTTTTTTTAATTATTATTATTATCATCTTATGCAATCCAAGGGTGAAAGTAGTATTGATGACCTTACAGCACTAATTACTAATTTTCTGACTTTAGCTCTCTCCATCTTTGAATTGAACGGGGATCAATCACTCAAAATTTGTGTTTTAAGTTAAGTTAAAATAAATTCACCTTAATTGTATTATTAGAACATAAAAGTGTTTCAATAATCTACTCCAATTTTATATATATAAACATATATATATATATATATATATAGTAGTAATATGACACATCCCAAAAATTATCTTAAGTTTTTATTTTTATTTTCAAGTGATCTAATTTACCATTCATTGATTGAATTCAATAAATTAGAGTAAATAAATAATTTTAAAAATTATGAAACTTCACCGTCCAATTAATAGATAACAAATAATTTAAAAACTGATATCATTCCACGTGGGACATGTGAAGACATATAAAAGCATTATATATGATAATATTCATCCAAAACAAAAACTTTTCCTGTAAAGAAGCAGTATAGAGAAAAACTGACAGTTCAATCTGCCCGTTCCAACAAGGAATGGCCTTTGGGGTTTCTCCCCAACCCTCAGCAGCCTCTTCTGGGAATTTCAAAATTTGACTGATGATTAGAGAGAAAACTATGGCCACAAGCGTTGTAAGAATGACGTGAGAACACAGTCCATGCAAATACCAAACCCAGATTTCAATCTTCGTTGCCTTCTCTTGTATGCCTGCATACATTCTGTATACTTCCTTAGCCCTCTCAATTCTCATAGCGGCATCGTGTAAATCGGGAATGGGCATGTCTTTCAGTTCTTGATTTTCTTCTTCTTCTAATGGCCTTGATCCTTGATCGTCATCAGGGTTTGTTTCTGCTGCCATAGCACTATCTACTCTTCTAGCCAATGAAATATGAATAGGAAGATGAATTGCGAAGTTAATTAAGAGCTAATCAAGGGTATTTAAAAGAATGGTGGCAGGCAAAGGCATGCACAGCTGTTGTGAAATTATCAAGAGTTTTGAGAAACCTCGGTTTGGCCATTTTATCTTTCCACATTTTACAACTAATACTGAAATGTTTCATATACAACTTTTTTTTTTGTTTTTATCACACATGGAGTCATTTGATCGAGTCTTGCTATGTTCATGGTTGCTATGCTTTTGATTTTTAAAATGTCATTCTAGCACATTAATCCATTAACTTATTATTACATCACTGCCCTGCTTCCGCGCTAAGTTTTTGAATTTTCCATCTTTTTATTTTATTTTTATTTTAAAAGAAATTAATTAATTAATTAATTAATTAAAAGTATCAAAATATTATTTAATGTAATTTTTATACTGAACTAACCATTACTCATTATTGCTATAGGTATGGTTGACTTTTATTTAAAAATTATTTTTAAAATTTTAAATTATTCGATACATTAAACTTTTGTACT
This sequence comes from Cedrela odorata, assembly GCA_035584115.1. Lineage (NCBI taxonomy): Eukaryota > Viridiplantae > Streptophyta > Magnoliopsida > Sapindales > Meliaceae > Cedrela > Cedrela odorata. The sequence goes on along the minus strand of JAXCLQ010064191.1, from coordinate 2,717 downwards.
TATAAGTGATTTTGACCTAAATTTTATGTATGGTTGTGCTTCAACACATTTTAATTATTGGTATTAATTATGCCCCACATATCAAGATGAGAGATCTCCAATACATTTTTTTTGCCGCAATTAATTTATATAATTTAATATATATATATATATATTATTCATCTTGGTCCTTTCTAACTTCTCTCTTTCTTTCTATTTTCTTCACTCATTTTACCAACATTGAAATCGTGCGAGCTCCATGCAAGACCTTATAAGGCTTTATGGCAAGGCCATGCACAATTACTATTGATTCAGTATGTCCTAAAACCATTCATGTTATCGGTTTATGGTACATTATATTCAATTAATGTTGTAATATGTATTGTACATATTTAAAAAAAATTATTTCTTATTCATATATATAAGTTGTTTCCTCATTCTAATATTACTAATGATTTAGTATACATATGAATTACTCAAATAATATGATTATTAAAATTGTTCTCTACGAAAGCAATATCAATTGGGTATTGATATAGAGCAGTAGGTACACTAAATGTTTTCGGTAAATATTATAAGATGATATTAGTACAAGTGATATGATAGTCATATCATTAAGAAATTAGTGTGGAATGATAGTTAGAAAATTATTTTTCGAATGTAACCAAAATTATGATGAATCACACGAAATTGTGTTGTCAATAATTCATCATATGATTATACTAGTGTGTTAACTACTCTTTAGACTCAAGACATCATAGTTGTTGATCAGTATAAATGCATATGGTTAATATGGTGCATAAATACTAGAATAATTAGATCTTGTATACATAAACCAGTTTAGTCATGTGTTGTTTATATTAGAAATAAATGATTATCATATAAAATATGTTGACTCGATACGGTGGATTTCAAGGTTCCGTTGACTCGATCTAAATTCGAGTTTCGGTCGAATATTAGTAAACAATTGAAAACAAAATCTTTAGCCAAAGCATTAATGTCATATGAAGAGTTCGTAGTGACAAGTTCATTATGTATTAACTAATTATCGGCATATAACTAAATTAAGAGTTTTGACATCTATAAACCCTAATTTAGTTGGGATTAGACGAACGAAATAAAATTATTCACATGAAACGTATAATTAGACATAATAGATTCAATGAAAAGTTTTTTCATTATGGTTTAAGGACGATGACATGTTGTTAGACATTAATCATAGTTGTTGATCATCCAAATTATTCAGAACGAACTAGATAAGATCGATTTCGGTTCACAACTAACTCCACAGCTAAAAACTTGTGTTTGTTGTAAGGTTTACGAAAAGGATAACATTCACAGCTAAAAACTTTGAGAAGTTACAGATGTAAACCCTAAGAAATGATAATTTGATTT
>JAXCLQ010064171.1:0-13591 GCA_035584115.1 Cedrela odorata | reverse complement strand
CATATTTATGTATGTATAAATCCACTAACTGTATGGGGAGGGTAATCACTCCCACTAACATTTCTCGCGCCTACTTAGTTTTTCTCTTGTATCCTCATAGCCTAATATCACACATGCATTACTTATGAATTTTACTATTTATGTAATTAGTTCCCAATATCAATATATAATATATGTGAAACACTCATTTCAAAACATTTGTTTAACACACAAGAGTACATATAAATATCGCATGCATTCTATTTACATATTTATGTATGTATAAATCCACTCACTGTATGGGGAGGGTAATCACTCCCACTAACATTTCTCGCTCCTACTTAGTTTTTCTCTTGTATCCTCATAGCCTAATATCACACATGCATTACTTATGAATTTTACTATTTATGTAATTAACATAATGCGTAGAAAGCAATATTCGTGGATAAAATAACTAAAAACCCCTTAGTTTTATACATATCTGGAGACTTAACTATTAGAGCCCATTTATCCGATTTCCAACAACGAAATTCCATGGTCGTCTTATTCTAATTTACATTTTCACGTTAAATTTCCGATATTCATCGAATACCAAAATTTACATGAAATCTAATAGCAATTCACATATTGGTCCGTCAGTTATGCACAATAAACTTAAATGATCACACATACAACCTTCACAATGCTTAATCCAATACCAAATTAATATTATTAACCATTTCTACGCGAAATCATTAAAATTTCCGAATTCGTGTTTCCATCTAAAATAGATATACACATTCCAAGCAATACTCAATGTATATTTAATATCATATGTTTACAATTAGTTCAAATCAACACATAACTATATTTCCTATGCGAAAATTTACAAAATTTTTGGATGAAAAGTAACCCTAACATTTCAATATACTCAAAATCTTAAAATCATGCTTATAATGAGTTATTAGACTTACCAATAACTTGTCTAAGCCCTTAGAGACCTCAAATCACAGTCTAAACTAAAAAGCCTCAAATTTGTCTCGAAACCCAAATTTCGTCTTCACTCAATCTCGCCCCTTTTTGCCCAAAATTAATTTTAAATAGATGAGGATACGTCATGTAGTCATTTGGTAATGGAAATTTTGAAATTAATCGAAAGAAATTTGATAAATTGAAGAGAAATGGAGAAGGAGGAGAGAACGTTTTTCTAGAATGAAAGAGGGAGAGTTTTAAGCTTTTAGAAGGAGAAAACAATGAGAAACTATTTGGGGGTGATGGGTATATATAGATAAAGTATGAAAAGACCAAAATACCTTCAAAAACCCTGAAAAATCAGCAAAAATCCTTTAAAAAAATTCATTTTTCAGCAAACTAGTCGACCTTTTTTGAAACTGATCGATTAGATTGCTATAATAACTGTGAACAGTTATCGTAAATAGTATCGCTACAGTGCTAAATTATCTCAAAAACATGTATTCTACTAGTCCACTAGTTTCCCAATCTGGTTGACCATTTTCAATTTTTCATTTTGCTATAGTACTTGCTATAGTACTCGTTTTTCACTGTTTGAAAACATTGCAATTTAGTCTTTGAAACTATGTAGTTTAATCCCCTTTTCAATTTCTTTTTCGAAAAATACAACCAAGTTCATATTAATTATTTCATTAAGCAAACTTAAGTTCTCCTAAACCTCGATAATGTGTCAATTAAATTTTTAAATCATGCACGTGTCATAATGAATATTATTAAATAACTATTTTACCCCTATGTTCAAAGAACATGGTTTCATATCATTAATGTCGGTGGAGGAGTTTGTCAAATTGGATTTGATAAATAAATAGACTTAAGTGTTAAGTCTAAGTAAGTATTATTAGATACTACATCTCCAAGTTTAAGAAATTGAGAAGGTATTCTTTTTCTTCTTCTTTATTCTCGTGAACTTCATTCTAAAATAGAGTGATAGTTGTGTTTGGTTTTAAATCAAAACAATAAGGAAAAAAGAGAGAGAAGGCTTGGTTAAGCTTGGTGAAGCTCAACCTTAAAGATCCCATAACAAAGCTAGAACCACAGTCACTAACCTGACGTGTAGACACACTTGGAGGTAAGTAAGGAGATTGACTTGTTGTTTCGAATCGCACACAGAGAAGTATGATTTCTTGACTTTGTGTTTAATGTTTAAAAATGTTTCAAATTCCAAAACATTCATGTGTACATGTCTAGATCCGTTTGCGAGCTTTTTTGCACATCTGTGAGACGGGTGTGGCTCCTTAGTGGCGGTCGCAAGCTCGGGAATTGATCCCTTATGTCTCACTTCTGCTACCAATACGAAATAAAGCATGATCTTTCCTTTAGCTATCACTCTAAGCCTTCTACAACCTATCTAAATATCAATACAAAATATACATGCACAACACATTTTATAAAACATACTCATGCAACTCAATGGGCAATATACCTCCACTGATACCATATATAGCACAAGTGTTTACATTATAGTACATAATATACTAAATATACAATAGACTGACCATGTTCATAAATACAATATTCAATGTCAAACGGGATACCATATGACATAATGAATGGTACAAATCTGTACATGATATGAACCCAATAACCCCAGTGACTGTGATGTGTACCTTTTCCTTAGTTTGTGACTTAATGATGTTGAAATAGCTTACTAGATATAGGTTTTTGCAAAAACTAGAGAGTAAGGGGGTGAGTCTAAGGAGACTTAATGAGTGGACATTAATATAATAAAATATATAAATCAAAAAGTCAAATCTTACTGTAAATGAACTAAACTCAGAGTTTAGAATCAGAATCACATTCGAAATTTTTTGTAATTAAATTATTTTGAAAACTGTAAGGTCATGAAACTAAAATTAACATCACATATAATACTTTTTGCTATGATAAAACCAATTTCAACACCATCAGGACCTTTGTAGAAATCTCTAGTGTTTAGGGATATTACATATCGCCGTCCCCTTAAATACTATACAACTTTAGTATTTAGGGGCCTTACATATTACCGTCCCTCTAGATATATTTTTGTAATTTCTGGTATCTAGAGGTCTTACGTATCGCCATTCCCCTAGATATATCTCTGTAATCTTTAGTGTATTAAGGCGTTACGTATCGCCGTCCCTCAAGTCATTATCACTGCTATCAGGAATGTGACATCTAAGGTAGGGAAATCCAGGAGTGTTATGTATCGCCATCCCTCTAGTTTCGAGTCTTTAACTACCCATGTACACATAGTCTTAGCAAAACAATAATTAAAGTAACTTAAGTCTTCTCAAAACCACACCATAAAATAATTTCATAACCACATTTTTAAATTCATAAAATAGATTATTTCTATAACATTCACAACAATCTTACAAGACTTTCCTCAACTAACATAACACAAACCATAATTCATAAGTTACATTAACCCGAACATCATCAATATACTAAAAGAAAAATAGTTTCAATAACCCTAATGGTTATAAACTTTTTAAAGCAATAACCAAAATATATTTAGAAAATTTAATTGAAATTTCAAGCATTTGTATTTTAAATACTAAGTTCAAGTAGCGATTTTATATTCACATTTTAATTTAATGAAATAAATTATTTATACACAATCCACAAACAATCTTAGTATCATTTCTTAAATAGCACCATCCAAATCATAACTCATACCTTCGTAACATCTTAACACGTTATCAACATTTTCGAAAATTGTTTCCATGATCATCATAGTCACAATTTTATAATGCAATGACTAACGCAATGTTAAGAATTTAATTAGGTTCCTCTTCACATGTATTTCATTATTAAGTTCAAATAACTGTTTGGAAAACATAACTATCCACTCTCATGTCATAACCATTCACAATCCATGAGTTTGCCATGTTCTAACACATTGTCGACATCCTCGACAACCGCTTTAGTATTTTTAATAGTTACAAATTTACAAAGTAGTGATCACAATCCAAATCACAACTCATAGATTCACAATTTATAAGCTTAACGTAACTCAACACATCCGCGATAATTTTGAAAAAAAAAATAGTTTCCATAATTGAAATAGTCACAATTTTATGAAGCAATGACATAAGAAAGTTTTGAGAATTCTTTATCAAGCTTTTCAACACACATATATCTTGTTTATTAAATTCAAATAATTCTTTAAGAAGCAGCTATCCACTTACCAATTAGGAATTAGCTAGTCTAACTCATATCCAGGCGTAGCCGATAGGTGTTTCGAGACAACGATTTACAATAACGATTTTTGTTAGGGTTTTGAACATGGTATGTTTAACGTGTAAATGAATAAACAAATAGATTATACATGAACATTTCACACCAATAAAATTAAGATGCTTTTGATCACTATGGAGTCATTTAAGTCGAGTATTCACAAACTATTTTCTGATCTCTCTTAATAACACTTCACTAAACATGGTCAACTTTGCATTTTTGTAGTGATTAATCGACAATGAATTTTATGCTAATTTTTTGATAAAATATTCTCCTATAAGTATAATTTCTATAACTTTTTATGGATTAGGATTTTGAATCCGAATGCTTAAGTTATAAACCAATTTCTACACACTATGCAGAGTGTGACAGTATGCATGAACATGACAAGGCAGTCACTTTCGAATTTTGCTGGGCATTCATCTTTGCAAGAATCGAATTGGTTTTTAACTATGTTATCTATTTTTATTCATAGTTTTCCTAGAATTTTACGCCTTAGTAATTTCAAGTAATCATTCGTTTGACAAATTTTGATTTATACACACTCGTTTAATTTCTGATTTATCGAGCCTTGTTTGACAAATCACAATGACTAAAATACACCCTCTTATAAGCAACTTACTATCTTACATCCCGACACAACGTAGCCACCATAATTTCATGTAATCACACTTTAAATTTATATTTTTTATGCATTAAAATAGTCATAACACTGCCCAATAAATGAACCATGCACTATCCTTATCATTCACAACTAACAAGTCTCAATAACACAAAATATCACAAGCAATATACAAAACACAACCCATGTTCCAAAATTATAAACAAACATACACATACTTACCTCTCTTTGTTGGAAACCAAGCCTTCTACCTTCTTCTTCTCATTTTCTCTTCCTTCTTCCTTTCTCTTCCTCTTCCTTTCTCTTTAATCACTCTGCCAACTCCTCCTTCCCTTCATTCTTCCTTCTTTCCTTCCTCTTTTCTCTCTTTCTCTCTCTTCTTTCTCTTTCATGGGTTTTCTTCTTTCTTTCTATTTTCTTCTAGAATTGGCTAAGTCTTATCCTTTAAGAGAGAATTAATAAAACAAAAAGAATGAATTTGCTTGATTTTTACACATGTGGGCCGACCATATTAACGAAATTGGGCTTATTTTTTTTATTTTTATATATTATTGTTTTAAGTCCAATTGAAATTGAAATAGCCTAAATCCATTTATTCAATGGGTTTAATCATTTAGCCCATTTTCTTGTAAACTCCATTGTAATATCCCTTGGCCCATTTAAAGTTAACTCACTTTTCGAATTATTATTCTTTTAAGTTTGAAAAAATTTTTATTCCGGTCACCAAAATTTTATTATAATAGTTATGTAAAATTTCAATCGTTACAGTAATTTCAATTTTTTCCTTCTTTCTTTTATAATTTAAATTCATGGAGTTAAACTTTTGAGAAATGAAAGTATTTTTAAGTTGGATAAAAGAATCATATAACATAAAATTAAAACAATTGATTTTAGACTTAATTACAAAGGTTTCAAAATTTTCAAGGTTATTATAGATTTTTCAAAAAGATAAGTTGGAATAGAAGATCATGGACTAAATGCCAAGAATTAATTTTTTTATGGGTTTTATAGGGATTAAAAAGAAAAAATTTCAAAATTTTAAACTATTTTAAAAAAATTTAAAAGAAAAAGAGTCTCATTAAAATTTTACTTATAAAATAAAAAAAATTGGCCATTCCATCGTGTTTACATTCTTCTTCATTTCTCTCTCAAATACAAAAATTCGTTCTCTCAATTTCTGATTGATCAATTAGAGTTTGATGATGATTGATATTCTTGGTCTGATGATCCTACAAATGCCATGTTGACACTTGATTATTAGTCAAAAGTTCTTGAGGAATCAGCAGATGATGAAGATCAAAAGCTGTTTCTTAATTAAGACCTAGTTACTTGACTCGAAGAAATATTACAAGTATTTCTAGACAAAAAATAGAGTTTTTCAGTTATAAATATCCTTGAGTCAAGTAATATATAAATAAGAGATAAATTTGATCTTAGTAGGTGTGGTGCCCGTTTGAAGCCAAGAGAGCGTGTTTAGGGCTGTATCACCAAAAAGAAGATTTTATCTGATTTATATTTTCTCCTAAAAATTAAGACCTGGTTATAGGCAGACTAGGACCATGGATAGCCTAGAGATCTTAAAATCTGAAATACAAACTTCTAGTCTAGAAAACTTACCATCTAGCTCTTCCTTTACCAAAAACTTCCACCTAGAAGCCCAGATTGAGAGAGATCTTAAACATATTCAACCCTTTCATCTAGACCCTCTGAATCTGTATAAATTCTATGATATAAATATGTTTTTAGCATCTGTCAAGTCTGTAGTTCCTTTTCGTCAACCAAAATTAAAGTTTGTCTATAAGTCTTCTGAAGTTCTTGTACAATCCGTTTCTTCTTGTTCTAAAGTAACCTATCTTCCTATAGTTTCTGAGAGTGAAATCAAAAGATATAGGAATGAGGTTACAAGGGAATTCATCCAGGTGCAATTAGAATAGGAATCCAACCCTTGTTCCTTAGAGGCAAAAATGTCAGTTGTTTCCTAGCCCTTCTGGATACAAGATGACACTTTTTTCACCAAAATATAATTAATTAAAGAATATTATATTATACAAACATTACAAGCTTAAGAACCGAAAAGGTTATATTACAAAGATTTAAAGACTGAATGCTAACAAAGACTCAAACACTCAAAGCTTACTAACACTCGATTCGACTCTCACTCTGAATATCAGAAAGTTGTTTTGTTGTAAGCATATATCCTCTTTTGAATCTCCTAGTTTGGGCCTTTAGTTCAGTTAACTCTTACTTGATTTGTTCATGCTGGGACATGATAAGCTCTAACATCTTATTCTGTTGAACAACATTGGTGTTGCTCTAATTTATTGCTTGCTCAATTGGACCAAACTCTATTGGATTTGTCTTGTAGATGACAAACTTGCCAACAATATATTCTCCTACTGTATCTCTAATGAATTCAGGTTCAGGAAACTTAATCATATTGATAGTTTCCATGTACCTTACTGATTTAGACCTTCTAGGCATATGTGAGCAATCTGCAAGTTTTCTTCCTTCAAGCTGGCATCTCTCACAAGGATAGAGAGGTGTAGTTTCTCTTGGAAAAGAAATTGAAGTTCTTCCACTTGCCAATCTTTCGATTTTTGGATTCTCATGGACTATAAGTGGTTTGTTGTTTTGCTCATAATCATTGATCCATTTTGGTGGAAATACTAACTCATCTTTTTTGAAAGTCTGAGGTTGAACCACACGTCCTTCTCCTACCAATCTGGTGATTGGAATATTTGTGTGATCATGGAGAAAAGATGTGTTTGGACTTTGTAAGTCATTGTATGGTGGACTGCCAAAGCTGACTCATTTGGGTTCATATCCAATCCATACAACTGGATCATGATTTTTATAGTATTTGATAGGTTGGGCTTTTCAAGGTCTAGGGTAAATTTGGTTCTACTTGAATAACCACATAACCATTGTTAAGACCAATTTCTATAGCAGAGATTAAGGCTTTTTGAAAAAAAATGTCATCTTGCATCCAGAAGGGCTAGGAAACAAGTGACATTTTTGCCTCTAAGGAACAAGTGTTGGATTCCTATTGTAATTGTACCTAGATAAATTCCCTTGTAACTTTCATTCCTATATCTTTTGATTTCACTCTCAAAAACTATAGAAAGATAGGTTTCTTTAGAACAAGAAGAAATATATTGTATAAGAACTTTAGAAGACTTATAGACAGACTTAATTTTAGTTTGTTGAACTTGAAATAGAGACGTTCTTACTCCATATGGTAGCTTTCAATTTGCCTTACATCACAACATTTGTTTTAGAGAAATTGCTTTTCAACAAGTTCGCTTTCACAATCTTGTGTGCTAAAGAAGTTTGCAACTATAAACCTCACTAGCTCATTGTAAGGTTGATCATGATTTAAGATGTAATCCTTTTCTTGCTGAGTAAATGTGTCGCACCACCATTTACGTAAGGATCTAAGAAATCCAGAAATTAGCTTCCTCGTGACTCCTTGTCTGGTTCAGTGTGGAGCTTGTTGTAATTCAGAGTCGGAGTGGAGTCGAGTGTTAGTAAGCTTTGAGTGTTTGAGTCTTTGTTAGTATTCAGTCTTTGAGTCTTTGTAATATAACCTTTCGGTTCTTACAGGCCGAAGACCGGGGGAAGTTTAGGAAAGGGAGAATTGATCAAGGATTTGGAAGTTTTACTAGATCTTGATGAAGTATCAGAATCATCGTCTCCCCATCCAGTAGCCTTTACGGGCCAAGGCTCCTAAGGTAGCATTGCATAGCTTCTTCAAAATCCTTTTGTATTGTTTCTTGAAGAACTTTCTTTCCAAACATCTATAGACTTTTTAGGCTTATCGTTCTTCCAAAAATGTGCTGGTTTCTTTTGTTTCATGTAATAAGCTTGTATGTCTCTCAGTTGTTGTAATCTATAGGCTTTATCATCAACTCTCGTACTTCTGATCATCATGATTGGTCTGGAGACATTCTGAGTATCAGAAAGTTGTTTTGTTGTAAGTTTATATCCTCTTTTGAATCTTCTGGTTTGGGCCTTCAGTTTAGTTAACTCCTGCTTGTTCTGTTCACGCTGAGACATGATAAGCTCTAACACCTTATTCTGTTGAACAACATTGCTGTTGCTCCAGTTTATTGCTTGCTCAATTGGACTGAACTCTGTTGGATTTGTCTTGTGGATGACAAACTTGCCAACAGTATATTCTCCTTCTGTATCTCTGATGAATTTAGGTTCAGAAAACTTAATCATGTTGATAATTCCCATGTACCTTACTGATTTAGACCTTCTAGGCATATGTGAGCAATCTGTAGGTTTTCTTCCTTCAAGCTGGCATCACATCCGGATGTTACATAAAGTAAAGGATGAGGAATGATTTGTGATAAAGATTTCTTCCTTACTGAAATACAATAGAAAATCTTGAAAGTCTTACAAAGGTTCAAAATACAGGTTTATCAAAAGGAGAAAAGTGTCAAAAGTGTCAAAACAGTCAGAAAGATATTTCATTTGTGAAAAGAAAGGTCATTTTGCCAAACAATGCAAGTCCCGAAAGAAGATTCCAACAAAGCTCCTTCAGATGATTGACAACCAGAGTTTGATGATGATTGATATTCTTGGTCCGATAATCCTACAAATGTCATATTGACACTTGATTATCAGTCAGAAGTTCATGAGGAATCAGCAGATGATGAAGATGAACCTATCATTAATGTTCCTGAGGAAGTTCTAATTGATCTTACGATGAATACAGGATTGGTATTCAAATTATATGTCAAAATTACTCTCAAAATATCGGATAATCAACAAATCACTCTTACTGCTTTAATTGACACAAGAGTAGTTTCTTCTATCTATTTATATTCTTGTTCTAAAGTAACCAAAATAGAATTAACTAAAGAATATTATATTATACAAACATTACAAGCTTAAGAACTGAAATGTTATATTACAAAGACTCAAGGACAGAATACTAATAAAGACTCAAACACTCAAAGCTTACTAACACTCGACTCGACTCCAACTCTAAATACCTTACTACAAACATCCTTATATAGACATACAAAAAATACTTTAAAATTGTAACTCACTGTTCCAATGCATTCATACTTATCTTTATTTTACTTTACACTTATTTCAAGTGCTAAGGCTTGATAAATAACATTTTTCCTTATTTCATTTTCATTTTACAAACTCATACATAAAATGTATCTATTATTTTGATAAAACTAAATTACAAATTACAAAATATAAATTTATAATTTAAAATTACAATATGATTAATGCTGTTTTGTAAATTTTACGAATCATATCACAAAACACGACGAAATCAAACAGTCTCCCGTTCTCTTCTCTCATTCTCTGTTCTCTTTTTCCCTTCTCTCTCTAATTCACTTCTGTCAAAATTGTTCTTCCGTCGATACCATTTTTTCTTCTTCGTCAAATCAATGTCTTCTTCATATACAAAGTCTTTCACTTCGGTCCAGATCTCGCTCTTCGATAGTTAGAACGGATCGATCGAATTTGGAATTTTCTTTTGTTCAGGATTGAGAATTTCGATTTTGTGATTCGAAAAGCAATGGCGAAACCGAGGCTTTCGCGACTTCCACAGTGAAAATCGTCGTCTTCCACGCTGATTTTGACGATGTTGATTATGTTCTCATTCGTGATTTTGATTCTTCTCGCTCTTGGAATCGTCTCGATGCCGAGCAATTCAGGAGATTCGCGGAAAGCGAACAACCTCAACTCGATTGTACACAAGACTGTGCAGAAGTATGCTTTTTTAATATATATATATATATATATAATTTAAAGATTGTTAAATTGGTGAGTGATTTAATAATTTTCCTGATTTTTTTTGTTTGGTTTGTTTGTAGAAGTGATGAAGAAGATGATGGAAGACCGGTGCAGTGGGTAGAGGTGGTCTCTTGGGAGCCTCGAGCTTTTGTTTATCATAATTTCTTGGTGAGTATATTTGTATTATTTTTTTATTTTATTTTATTTTATTAATATTGTTTTTCTACAATTAAGCTTAGAAATGTTGCCATTCTCACTCATGTTGGCATACGTTTTTATGAGAAATTGATTAAGCCTTGCATCTTTTGATTTTTGAAGAACTTGTAGTTTGATGTGAATTAGCTAGCATTACTATAGGATTAGACATCTGGAAAGTAAATTTGAAAGGACGATCATAAAAACATTAACAGTTATCGCAGTTCATGTGTTACACCCTTCACATTGTCTTTTGAATCGGATATGAATCATATTGAATGATCTATAATTATAAAATTGCATTATATGTTCTATGTGCCCTCACAGACTTGTGTGTTTGTTCGTGGGCATGTGTGAGAGAGTGTAGAAAAAGCTATGCATTTTGATCTTAAGAGTAGTTATAATAATATTCCACTCTGTTCCTCAGTTTCTTCGTCCCAGAAATATTTTGCATTTTTGTCTAAAGAAATTAATTTCATGTCAAGGCTCTAATTCATGTGATTTAAATTTGTCACGTACCAAATTTGATCACCATTTTTGAGCAGGGCAAGGAGGAGTGTGAGTACCTTATCAATCTTGCCAAGCCTCATATGAAAAAGTCCACTGTTGTTGATAGTGAAATTGGCAAGAGTAAAGATAGCAACTGGGTAATTTAAGTTAATTCTGAAAGATGAAATTTTCTGATTTATTTTCGTTCCTCTTTTATGAATCCCCTTATGTTAAACATATGATATACCGTTCAATTTACAGGGTACGGACAAGCTCTGGAACATTTATAGCAAGAGGACGAGATAAAATTATTAGGGATATTGAGAAAAGGATTTCAGATTTAACTTTCCTACCTGCAGGTATGCAGTTTAAGCTTCCACTTTTACTTTGCTTTTCTTATTTTTGCTAAAGAAATGAGTTTGTTTCATTGTTGTAAAATCCGTTTTTGTTTCTTTTGCTGTGATGCACCTCCTTCTTTTATGTCCATTGACAAGTTTACATGCACTACTTTTGTTGAGTAAAGGTTTAGTGTCTATTTTGTTATGCAAGGTCATAAAATTGGTAAGCCAATACTAATACTGACAATGTAACACACAGATCATGGAGAAGGACTTCAAGTTCTCCATTATGAAGTTGGACAAAAATATGAGCCTCACTTTGACTACTTTATGGATGAGTTCAACACCAGGAATGAGGGGCAACGCATGGCTACAGTGCTAGTGTACCTGTAAGTGACATTGTGCATCTGCATTAATTGGAGTGCATTATGTGTAAGTCCACATTTGTTCTTCGAATGACTTTCTTTCCTTTAAATCATACAGCACAGATGTTGAAGAAGGGGCTGAGACAATCTTTCCTAATGCCAAAGGGAACTTCAGTGCTGTGCCTTGCTGGAATGAGTTGTCTAATGTGGACAGAGAGGACTTTCTACTAAACCAAAAATGGGTGATGCATTGCTTTTCTGCAGCATGAAGCCCGATGCCACTCTAGATCCTTCTAGTTTGCATGGTTAGTAGGAGTTATCAATTTCTTGGCCGTCAAGGTGTTTTGTTCGAGTTCCAGTGATATGCTTGTGGACATTAATTAATATTTATTAAAAGAAAAGTCACATAAACATATAGGAAATAACATTCTTTCCTTTGGCATTCAATTTTGTTTGATTCATCCACCTAAGGTACCAATTTGGTAGTACTTATTTTCCATAAGAAACAAAAGTTTATCCTGTGGTTTCTTGTAAAAATTTGTTAAAAATAAAATATTGTTTAGTTTGATAATTTCTGATTAAAAATATATTAATTAAATTTAAGAACTTAAGGAGTTTTATTTTTAAAAAAATTAAATTTATATAATTTTTATACATTATAAAAAAATAATCACATTATTATTTTTGAGAATTAAATTTAATAAAATTACTTTTAAAAAATATTTTATCAAATGTATATTCATCGTTTTTATTATTTTCAATTACAGTTACTGAACATGTATTTACTATTTCATTTTTATGATACAAGTTTTTAATATGATACCGAATTAGTTCTCATTTTCGAAATGTAATAACTAAAAAATATAATTTTTATTTTGTAAAAATACTAATTTAAAAATAATACCGGACGGGTCCTAAGTGATTACCTATCACTTCATCTTTAATTTGGTACCATTTTAGTCTAAAATCGATAAGAAAAAATAAGGAGAAAATTTTGGGTTTTGAAGAAAATTTGAGAATTTTTCGTTTAATCAACAATTAAAAGTTTTTAGGACAACTACAAGTTACTGTTGATCTTATTGACATATTAGAAGCTTGATTTTTAGATTTTAAGCATAATTTTGTATAGGAAATATTAGATTATGTTAATTTGGAGTAGGAAATGTAAGATTAAATTGATTTTGCATTGATTAAAATGTTAGTTGGAAGGAATTGGAGTGTTTTTCTTTCGGTGCTACAATGAATTCGATTTAAACAGTAATAGTTTGCTACAGTAATTTAATATGAACTATAACTGTTGCTACAATACTTTGATCTAAACTGTACTTGGTTGCTTAGATGGAAATGAGAATTTGAAATAAATTGGTCACAGGATTTCATTATTAGAAATTGGGTAAATGGACTTAGTTTGTTAAACTTGGCGCGTCAAATTAATAAATTTTAGTTATACTTTCCATGAGTATTGTATTTAATGCATTAGAGTATAATTATTTGAATCGTGAAGTTCATGATTATTTATATGTGTGGTATTAGTGTAACACCCCATTCTCATACTTATTCAATCAATCATTATTACATAATACTACATCATTTCATACAAAGAGTGT
>JAXCLQ010064160.1:0-15539 GCA_035584115.1 Cedrela odorata | reverse complement strand
ATTTTGTTTAAGTATAATGACTTAAACATATGAATGGCTTGGATTTCTTCAATTTAAATCTAATGGCTCTCATTTTTCCACCCAATTTTCATTAATTTTAATTTTCTTAAAACGCATGGATGGTTTGGATTACTTCACTCAAATCCAATGACCATCCTTTGTCCACCTCATTTTCCACTAACTAACCTTAAATATTAATTAATTTAATCATTAAAACACATAGATGGCTAGGATGACTTTGATCAAATCCAATAGACCATGTTTAGCCACCACATTTTCCACTTAGATTTTTTGTTCATTCTTATCTCATTTGCAAAACATGCCTAGAATTATGACAAGTGGATTGCTAAGATTGAAACAAATGAATGGCTTAGATTTTGTAGAGAATTTTTGACTAAACCTTAATATTTATTTATTTAATTATTTATTTTACTTTATTATATATATATATATATATACATTTGGGCTTGGACTTGGGCTTGGGCTTGCATAATTGGGTTTGGGCCTAATGAAATAGATTAGGCCCAATACATATATATAATATAAATTAAGTCCAATACATATACATTACTAAATTAGGCCCAAAACATATATATATATATATACATATATTCTTAGCCAACTTAGATTTTATTTTAATTCATAATCCAAAATTTCAAAAATGACCTTTTTAACCATAAAAATTCTCATTTCTACCTTTCATATTTACTACATTTTCCAAACTTACAAAAATAGGCTCATACATCTACAAAGGAAATCACAGGTGTTACAAATCTATTGGTGCAAAGTGGAAAGAAACCGAAAGTGGGGGAAAAGAGAGTGAAAGGAGAGTGAAATCTACTTTCTTTGCCAAAATTAGGGAAGTGAGGAGAGAACTCAAACAATAAAATCTTATAATCCTACTTGTCTATAAGGAGTCATTCCTTAATATTGAAAAAGCTAACATTAACCCTTCTCTTCCTAGTTTTTTTGTGTCTTTATTACAAGAATACGAGGACTTATTTGCTGAAGACATACCTAGTGGATTGCCACCCATTCGAGGTATTGAACACCAAATTGACTTCATTCCTGGAACTGTTATTTCAAACCGACCAGCGTATTGAAGTAATCCTGAAGAGACAAAGGAGCTTCATCAGCAAGTCAAAGAGTTGATGAGTAAAGGTTATATGAGAGAGAGCATGAATCCTTGTGCTGTTCCAGTATTTTTGGTACCAAAGAAAGATGGAACATAGAGGATGTGTATTGATTGTCTTGTCATCAGCAATATAACGGTAAAGTATCGCCATCCCATTCCTAGGTTAGATGATATGCTTGATGA
The DNA here is from genome assembly GCA_035584115.1 of Cedrela odorata. Lineage (NCBI taxonomy): Eukaryota > Viridiplantae > Streptophyta > Magnoliopsida > Sapindales > Meliaceae > Cedrela > Cedrela odorata. The sequence goes on along the minus strand of JAXCLQ010064160.1, from coordinate 14,221 downwards.
GTTGCATAGAGCCACATTGTTTTAAAAGAATGATTTAAAGAGTGAATATCATTAAATTTGCATGAAAGAGGGAGAAGAGTGGAAAACCTCTTTTAAAACCAAATATGGGTTATATGAGTGGTTAGTTATGAATTTTGGACTTATTAATACACCTAGCACTTTTATGAGATTGATGAACTATATTTTGCGTGCATTTTAGATAAATTTATGGTTGTGTATTTTGATGACATTTTTATATAGCAAGTGTTTAGATGATCATATACAACATTTAAATTTTGTGCTTGATGTTTTACGAATGGAGAAGTTATATGCTAATTTTAAGAAATGTGCATTTTGCATGGAGCAAGTTGTGTTTCTTGAGTATGTAGTTAGTGCGAATGGTATTGAGGTTGATGAGGATAAAGTTAAGGCTATTAAGAAGTGGCCAACTCCTAAGAGTGTAACTGAGATTCGTAGATTTCATGGTTTGGTTAGTTTTTATAGGTGTTTTATGAGAGATTTTAGTACCACTGCCACACCACTCACCAAGGTTGTTAAAAAGAATGTTAATTTTCATTGAGGGGAAGAGCAACAAAATGTGTTTTAGACGTTTAAGGATAGGTTATGTTCTACTTAGATTTTGGCATTACCTAACTTTGATAAAATGTTTGAGCTTGAGTGTGATGCTTCAAGAATAGGCATTGGAGCCATTTTAATGCATGAGAAGCGTCCAATTGCTTACTTTAGTGAGAAATTGAGTGGAGCATCGTTGCAGTATCCTACCTAGACAAAGAGCTTTACTCACTGGTTAGAACATTGGAGACTTGGCAACATTACCTATGGCTAAAAGAGTTCTTAATTCACACCGATCATGAATCATTGAAGCATATCAAGAGCCAAGATAAGTTAAGAAAACGTCATGCGAGGTGGATTGAGTTCGTCGAGAGTTTTCCTTATATGATTTGTTATAAGTAAGGTAAGGAAAATATCGTCGCTGATACGTTGTTGTGTAGGTATGTACTTCTTACTTCTTTAAGTTAAAATTACTTAGTTTCAAGTTTGTCAAAGGATTGTATGCCATTGATTTTGATTTTGTTGATATATATTTGGCATATGATATGGGTGCATATGATAAGTTTTATAAGCATGATAGGTATTTGTTTAGAGAAACTAAGTTGTGTGTGCTTAATTGTTCTATGAGAGAGTTACTTATGCGAGAGGCATATTCTAATGGTTTAATGGGACATTTTGGTGTTAAGAAAACCTTAGACATGTTGCATTAACATTTTTATTGGCCTAGGATGAAAAAGGATGTGATTCACATTTGTGATTGTTGCATTGCATGTAGAAAGGCTAAATCTAGGGTTTTACCTCAAGGGTTGTATACTTCTTTGCCAGTTCCTATGACACCTTGGGTTGACATATTTATGGACTTTGCGTTGGGATTGCCGAGAACTAACAGGGGTAGAGATTCTATTTTTTGTGGTCGTAGATAGGTTTAGCAAAATGGCGCATTTCATTGCATGTTATAAGATTGATAATGCTACAAACATTGCTGACCTATTCTTTAAAGAGATTGTGAGCCTACATGGAGTGCCTAGGACTATCGTTTCGAATAAGGATGTTAAATTCCTTAGCTACTTTTGGAAAGTGTTGTGGGGTAAGTTAAGTATTAAACTTTTATTTTCTACTACTTGTCATCCATAAACTGATAGTCAAACAGAGGTCATTAATAAAACTTTATCTCAACTTTTGAGCAATGTTATTAATAAGAATTTGAAATTTTGGGAAGATTGTTTGCCATTCATTGAGTTTGCATATAATAGAAGCATGCATCCTACTACTTCATTTTCTCTTTTTGTGATTGTCTGTGGATTTAACCCACTAACACCTTTGGATTTGATTCCTTTATTAATTGATGAGCGTGCGAGTTTAGATAGAAAAAAGAAAGCCAAACTTGTGAAATCAATTCATGAGTAGGCACGGCTTCAGATTGAAAAGAGGAATGAGTATTATGCTTCTCAAGCTAATAAAGGAAGGCATCATGTGACATTTGAGCTAGGAGATTGGGTTTGGGTACACATACGTAAGGAGCAATTTTCGAATCATAGGAAATCCAAGTTGATGCCGAGAGGAGATGGTCCATTTCAAATACTTGAAAAGATTAATGACAATGCCTACAAAGTGGATCTTCTAGGTGAGTATAATGTTTTTGCTACTTTCAATGTTTTTGACTTAACTTTGTTTGATGCAGATTTGAGGATAAATCCTTTTGAGGAATGAGGGAATGATGAAATCCAAGATGCTTCAAAAGTTGATCAAATTGTTAACAAAGAGTTTTACATCATGGAAGATAAGCTTGCGAGATGAAGAACCAATCATGGTGCATGTTCTACAAATTATTGAAGCCCAAGTCCAAAAGTGAAGATATGAAGGCATATGCGGCCACATTGTATTCTATATATAAACTTGATGTAATTTCATTTAATTATTTTAGTTTATATTATTATTATATTAATAAGCTGGTACAATTAATTAAATAACTCATAGTTATTTTGATTGCTTATTTTAGGGTTTCTTATTTTAATTACTTCAATATTTCGTTTTAGGGTTTTCCAATATTTAAAAAAGAAACATAGCTTATTTTTGTCAGTTGCTACAGTGCCACATACAAGTTGTTTAGTATTTAAACACCTTTAGCTTGTTATTTTAAAACAATCCTTGATGAATAAAATTATTAAAATTTGTGAGAACTTGTGAACAATTTTCCTTGAATTCTTGCGTAAACTTAGACTTATTAAAGGCTTTACAATCCTTTATGGTGTCATTTCTTTGCAACATGGGTTCTTGAGACGAGTTCCTTAACGGGTCTAGGATTAATAATCTGATCATATTGGCTTTCTGGGTAATGATTCACTTGTTTGTGGGTTTTTATGCTACTTTGTCTATGGGGTTCACATCAAAGTTTTTCATACTTCATAAGCTTTATTGATGATAATTCATAGTATGGTTATGTGTACTTATTGAAGTACAAATATAAATCTTTTGAAAAGTTCAAAAAATTCAGAGCTGCAATAGAGAAAAAAACAGGAAAGAGTATTAAAATTCTACGATCTGATTGTGAAGGTGAATACTTAAGTACTGAATTTCTAGAATTTCTTAAGATTAATGGTATACTTTCTTAACTTACACCTTCTTATACACCGCAACATAATGGTGTATCAAAAATGAGAAATCGTACTTTATTAGATATGGTACAATCTATGATAAACTTCACAGACTTACCTACATATTTTTAGGGATATGCCCTATATAAAGCAATAGACGTCTTGAACAGGACTATCGAAAGCAATTCCCTAGATACTGTATGAGATATGGCATGTAAAACTTCCAAGCTTCAATTAGATGAAGCCTTGAGGATGTCTAGCTTATGTTAAAGTAATTAACACTAGAAAGCTAGATGTTAGGTCTGAAAAGGTCGATTCATTAAATATTCTAAAGATAATTTAGGATATTATTTCTACTTTCATGTTGATCAAAGGATTTTGATTAGTAGACACGCATAATTCCTCGAGAATTAGTTCATTGAGGACGATGGGGTTTAACGATACCATGACCTACACTCGATTGGGAGTTGATAGCAGAGTGACTTTACTACATGCACGTACGACTATATGGGTTTATTAGATTTCATTCAACTGTGTTTGGGAGTCATGATATCTTACTAGAGGTCATTTATGATCATTGGGAACTTTGGATACAAAGAATTGTACCAAAGTAATACAAATGAATTCGTATCCACTCATGTCTAGTGCACAATTAACCTATGAGGTCACACACATTAGTCAGTTACTTGATGATGATGACATTTGCTATTATATAATAATCACTAATTAGTTAATAATGTTATTCTGATACTTTGATCAGATAATAATTTGATTCTTTATTGTAAATAATAAATTTTCCGGTTAAGACGCATTAGCACCTGTATATGTGGCAAATGTTTCGGTTAATTATGGGATAATGTAAATATGATTTATAGATATTTTGATATTGTTATATATTGATATAATATTTTAATATTCATTAAAGTAATATTAAAATATCAATAGGAACGGTTATTAATTTATATATATATATATATTAAATTAATATATATATAAATATCTAATATAATAATAATTATATATATTATTAAAGTAATAATATATGTATAAAATATTTATATATATATATATATATATTAATTTGAATAATATGTATAACTATTACATTAATGGATTAATGAAATCAATTCCCACCAACTAATTGCATGACTCATTAATTTTGCATTTAATTCATTTGATGAGTTTGATGCCAGTGTATTATTAACGTCGGTGGAGAAATTTATCAAATTGGATTGGATGAATAAATAGACATAAGTGTTAGGTCTAAGTAAACCAAGTTGGATACTACATCTCCAAGTTTGAGAAACTAAGAAAGTATTCTTCTTCTTCTTTATTCTCGTGAGGTTCATTCTAGAGTAGAGTGATAGTTGTGTTTGGTTGTGAACCAAAACAGGAAGGAAAGAAGAGAGAGGCTAGAGAGAGAAAGCTTAGTTAAGCTTGGTGAAGCTCAACCTTGAAGATCCCACAATGAAGTCGAAACCACCGTCACCAACCTAACATGTGGACGCACCAGGAGGCAAGTGAGGAGATTGACTTGCTGTTCCGGATTGCACACAGAGAAGTATGACTTCTCAACTTTATGTTTTAAATTCAAAAACATGAATTTGTACATGTCTAAATCAGTTTAAGAGCCTTTTCGCACATCCGTGAAACAGGTGTTGTTTTCCCAGTGGTGGTCACACTCCCGAAAACTGATCCCACGCGTCGTACTTCTTCTATGAGTACGAAATAAAACATGATGTCTCCTTCAGAAATAAGGCTTATTTTGTGGATTGCTACAGTAATGCGAACTAGGGTTACTACAGTATCCGCGGATTAATGGTTTAGTATTTAAACAACTTAAACTAGTTATTTTGAGCAACTCTTGATAAATAAAATTTTAAAACTTTGTTTGAATTTGTGAATAATTCTTCTTTAATTCTTGCATGAAGTTAGACTTATCAAAGGCTTTACAATCTTTTATGGTGTTATATCTTTGCAACCTAGGTTCTTAATACGAGTTTCTCAATAGGTCAAGGATTTGTAATATGATTATATTGACTTTTTGGGTTAGAATTTACTTGTCCGTGGGTTTTTAGGCTACTTTGCCTATGGATTCACATCAGTTAGTATCAGAGCCAAGTTCCAAGATTAGGATATTCTATCATCTGTTTTTAATTCTGTGCTCGTCGAGTCAAAAAATAAAAATAAAAAAAATATATATAAAATCTAATATATTCAATCTTAATGCACTAATGTTCTAGGGTTTGAATATATTGTTCTTAGTTTATCTTATTTGTTGAGTCATTAAATAAAAAAAAAATTTAGTTATGTAATTCTTTTTCTTTTAATCACCTTATTTCTTGCTTATTGTTGGTGTTTTCCTTGCTGATCTTATGTTCTTAGGTGATCTTACTTGATTTTTGTGTTTAATTGGAAAAAAAAAATTAGCAAAGTTTTCCTACATAAATAAAGTAATCCCTTGTTACCTTATAGGAGTTGTTAGTTTGGCTACTAATAAAGGAATTATTAACCAAATTAATTTAGGAAAGACTCCTAAATTTTGGCAAAAGTATTAAATTTTCAGTTTTCCTTGTTGTATTTTAATCATTTGCTTGGATTAAAGAAAAAAAAACCAAAATACGACAAGCAATACGAGGATAAATTCTGAATTTTATTGAATTTGGTGATTGAACTTCTGCATTCGTTTCTTTTATTGAGTGAGAGAAGAAGATGGAGTTAATTTTTAAGTGTCACAACAATTTCGAGTATAAGAAAGTGAAGTTAGCCGTAACTGAATTTACGGATTAAATAATTAATTGGTGGGATCAACATAAGAGAGTTCCATTAATACTTGGATTGAGTATCTTTATCAAAAACTTCAGGGGTTTGCACAAGAGTAAAAAGAGTGTAGAAGATTATCATAAAGAGATAGAGTTAACAATGAGAAAAGCTGATATGGAAGAAAATAGGGAAGCAACTATGGAACCATTTTTAGTGGTTTGAATAACGAGATTGCAAATATAGTGAAACTTTAGCATTATATGGAATTAGAAGACATGGTACACATAGCCATAAAGGTGAAGAGGCAGTTAAAGGAGAAAGAGGCAACGAAGTACACCATGGAAATTGAAATGGGATAGTAGTAATAAAAGAGATGGGGCTATTCCTAAGATCAAATTCGAGTTACCTTAATGGAAAGAAGATTCGACCATCAAGCCTAAGGCAAAAATCGAAGCTCAACTAGCAGGAACTGAGACATCAATTGTTTCAAATATTTGGGAACGAGCCACACCTACTTCTTAATGACTGAATAAAAAAGTCGTGATGATGAGAGATGATGATGAAGTGGTGACCGCAAGTAAGAGTGAAGAGGATGAGATGTTAGTGTTGGAGGCTGTAAGTGAAACTCTTGTTGCTCGACATGTATTCACTGCACAAGTTAAAATTGATAATATGGAGCAGCAAAGGGAGAACATATTTCATACCCATTGCTTCATTAATAATAAGGTATGTACTATGATCATTGATGGTAGGAATTGTACCAAGATGGTGAGTGCTACTTTAGTAGAGAAGTTAGGGTTACCCTTGCTTAAACATCCTAAATCCTATAGATTACTTTGGTTGAATGATTATAGGGAGATTAAAGTGACGAAGTAGGTATTGGTTACTTTTTCGATTGGTATGTTTATTGACAAGGTGTTATGTGACGTAGTTCCTATGCATGCTAGTCACTTGTTGTTGGGGAAACTATGGCAATTCGATCAAAACATAACTCATGATGGTCGTATGAATAAGTATAGCTTTGTTAAGGATTGAAAGAAAGTGATCTTTATACCTTTATCTCCGAAACAAGTGTTCGATGATCAAGTGAAATTGAAGGGTGAGACAGAGAGTTCCAAGGGAAATAAGGGAAGTGAGGCCAAGAGTAGCAATGGTTAGAGAAGTGAAACCGTTAAATCCATTGGCACAAAGAGGAGACAAACCGAGAGTGGGAAAAAGTGAGGGGAAAGTAAAATCCGCTTTGTTTGCCAAAATTGGAGAAGTGATGAGAGAATTCAAACAACAAAAGCTTATGACCCTACTTGTCTATAAGGAGTCATTTTCATAATTGAAGAAACTAATGCTAACCCTCATCTTTTTAGTGCTTTTATGTTTTTGTTGCAAGAGTACGAGGACATATTTGTCGAAGACATATCTAATGGATTGCTACCCATTCAAGGTATTGAACACCAAATTGTCTTCATTTTGGGAGCTACTATCCAAACCGAGCAACGTATTGAAGTAATCTTGAGGAGACAAAGGAGTTTCAACAGCAAGTCGAAGAATTGATGAGTAAAGGTTAGGTGAGGGAAAGCATGAGTCCTTGTGTCGTTCCAGTACTTTTGGTATCGAACAAAGATGGAATATGAAGGATGTGTGTTGATTGTCGAGCCATCAACAATATAACAATAAAGTATCGCTATCCTATTCCTAGGTTAAATGATATGCTTGATCAGTTGCACGGTGCCACATTATTTTCAAATTTTGATTTAAAGAGTGAATATCATCAAATTAGCATGAAAGAGAAAGAAGAGTGGAAAACTACTTTTAAAACCAAGTATGGGTTATAAGAGTGGTTAACTACACTTTTGAACTTACTAATACACCTAATACTTTTATGAGATTGATGAACCATGTTTTGCATGTATTTTTAGGTAAGTTTGTGGTTGTGTACTCTAATGACATCTTAATAGATAGCAAGTATTTAGATGATCATGTAGAGCATTGAAAGTGTGTGCTTTATGTTTTACGAAAAGGGAAGTTATATGCTAATTTTAAAAAGTGAAGTGAACCCACTGGCAAAATAGTCTAAAAACCCACGAACAAGTGAATCATAATCTGGAAAGTCAATATGGTCAAATTATGAACCTTAGACCAGTTGAGAAACTCAACTCAAGAACCTAAGTTGTAAAGAGATGATGCCACAAAGGATTACAAAGCCTTTAATAAGTTTAAGTTGACGTAAGAATTTAAGGAGAATTGCTTATAAGTTCTCAAAAATTTTTAGAATTTTATTTATCAAGAGTTGCTCAAAATAACAAGTTTAAGTTGTTTAAATACTAAAAATATAGTCGGATGTACTGTAGCAACCCTAGTCTACAATACTGTAGCAACCCTAGTTCTCGACACTATAGCAACCTCAGTCCGCAGGCATTGTGGCAAGCAAAATCAATAAGTCTTGTTTCCTTTTTAAACATTAGGAAACCCTAAAACAAACTAAAACGGGCAATTAAAATAGTTATGAACTATTTAATTAATTGTATCAATCCATTAACATAATAATAATATAGACTAAAGAAATTAAATAAAATCAAGCCCACATGTAAAATACAATGTGGCCGCATATGCTTTTATGTCTTCACTCTTGGATTTAGGCTTCAATGACTTGTAGAACATGCATCAACACTTGTTCTTCATCCCACAAACCTATCTTCCATTATGTAGAGCTCTTTCTCTATCGTCGATGTATTGTTTTAGTTATGGTTCTTTGAACAAGCCTATTCATTGCCTCTTTGATTTTCTTCGCACGTGACCTCGTAATAGGCCCACTGGGGATAACTTGATCAACTTCTAGATCATCTTGGATTCCATCAAGAAGTGTACATTTTGCATGGAGCGAGTTGTGTTTCTTGGGTATGTAGTTAGTGTGAATGGTATTGAAGTTGATGAGGATAAAGTTAGAGCAATCAAGAAGTGACCAACTCCTAAAAGTGTAACCGAGCTTCATTGTTTCGATGGTTCAGCTAGTTTTGTAGCTGTTTTGTGAGGAATTTTAGTACCATTGCTGCACCACTCATCGAAGTTGGTAAAAAGGAAGTTAATTTTCATTAGGGGGAAGAGCAACAAAATGAGCTTTAGACGCTTGATGATAAGTTATGTTCTACTTCTGTTTTGGCATTACCTAACTTTGATAAAATGTTTGAGCTTAATTGTGAAGCTTTAATAATAGGCATTAGAGTAGTTTTAATGCAGGAGAAGTGGTCAATTGCTTACTTTAGTGAGAAATTGAGTGGAGTATTGTTGCAGTATTGATGTGAACTAAACCCATAGGTAAAGTAGCCTAAAAATCCAAGAACAAGTGAATTCTAGCTAGGAAAGCCAGATGATCAAATTACGAACCCTAGACTCGTTGCGGAACTGGTCTCAAGAATCTAAATTGCAAAGAGATGACACCATAAAGGATTGCGAAGCTTTTTATAAGTCTAAATTCACGTAAGAATTCAAGTAGAATTATTCACAAGTTCTCACAAATTTTCATAATATTATTCATCAACAGTTGCTCAAAATAATAAGTTTAAGTTGTTTAATTACTAAACACCTATTCCACGGCACTATAGCAAACCATAGTCCATGGGACTGTAACAAACCCTAGTTCGCTGCACTGTAGCAACCCACAAAATAAGTCTTGTTTCCTTTTCAAACATTAGAAAACCCTAAAACAAGTAATTAAAATAATTATGAGCTATTTAATTAATTGTACCAATCCATTAATATAATAATAATATAGACTAAAAAAATTAAATAAAATTAAGCCTACATGTAGAATACAATGTGGCTATATATGCATTCATGTCTTTACTCTTGAATTTAGGCTTCAATGACTTGTAGAACATGCACTAACAATGGTTCTTTATCTCACAAGCCTATCTTACATGATGTAGAACTCTTTCTCTAACGTCCATGTATGGTTTCAGTCATGATCCTTTGAACAAACCCATTCATTATCTCTTTGATTTTCTACGCACGTGACCTCATAATAGGCCCACTCGAGACATGCAACGACTCTTAACTAACTTGATCGTCGAACACTTATTTTTGAGATAAAGGTACGAAGATCACTTTCTTTCTATCCTTTACAAAGTTATATCAATTCTTATGACCATTATGAGTTATGTTTTTGATTAAACTGCCATGATCTCCCCAGCAACAAATGACTAGCATAGATAAGAACTACATCACATAACACCTCATCATTGAACTTTCCAATTAAAAATGTAACTAACGCTTGCTTTGTTACTTTAATCTCCCCACAATCATTCAACCAAAATAATCTATAAACCTTGGGAAGTTTAGGCAAGGGTAACCCTAACTTCTCCACTAAAGTAACACTCACCACATTGGTACAACTCCCACTATCAATGATCATACTACATACCTTGTTGTGAACGAAAAAATGGGTATGGAATATGTTCTCTCTCTGCAGCTTCATATCATCGATTTTAACTAGTGTACTTAATGCATATCGAGCAGCAAGAGCTTCACTCATGGCTTCTAACATAATATTATCATGATCACTAGCATCCTCCAACTCCAGAACCCATCCTTTTAAATCTCACTTGCGTTCACCACATAACACCTCATCCCTCATCATCATGACCCTCTTATTCAAACATTGAGAAGCAATATGGCCCATTCCCAAACATTTAAACATTTGATGTCCTGGTTCTTGCTTGGTTGAGGTTCAATTTTAGGTTTTGGCTTGATGATTGAATCTTCCTTCCATTTAAGTAGCTCGAATTTGAGCTTAGAAACAGCCCCATCTCTTTTACCACTACTATCCCATCTCGGTTTCCAAGGTGTACTTGAACCCAAAGTATACTTTGTTGCCTCTTTCTTCTTTAACTGTCTCTTCACCTTCATGGCCATATGGACCATATCTTCTAATTCCACATAATGCAGAAATTTCATTATATTCACAATCTCTCTATTCAAACCACTCAAAAATCGTGCCATAGTGGCTTCGCTATTTTCTTCCACATTAGCTTTTATCATTACTAATTTCATCTCTTTATGATAGTCTTTCACACTCATGTACCCTTGTAATGACTCGGCATGAATCTCTTTTGCATGATGGCCTTCAATTCAACTCAAGTCTCAATAAACCTCTCATGATTTCTTTTCTGATTAGTCACCAACTGATCTCACCAATTAATTGCGTAATCCGTAAACTCAATAACGGCTAACTTCACCTTCTTATGCTTGAAATAATTCTGACACTCAAAAATTAACTCCATCTTTTTCTCCAACTCAAGATACGCCTTAGATCACTTCCACTTTGAAATGGAGAAATCGTCATCTTAATCTTACTCAAGTCCTCATCGACTTTATCTCTCTCTCTAAAACCTCTTCAAACTCCTTTATCATGTCTCCCAACCCTTGGTCGAAATCTACCCATGGCTGGTCCATGCCCATACTCATCAAAATCTCCATCATCACCCTACTCATTCTCAATTTCATACTCATCTAAAGGTAATTGCCTACTCTTAGCTTGTAAATTCGAATTTTGTATTTGATTAGGCTGCCCCCTTTATACAATGTACCATAATGTCTCATGTCTGTCCATCCTACCATAATGTCTACCCTTTTTTTCTCCATGTTATCACTCATTTCCCGAAATATCGTATTCAATTGCTCAAACTGCTTAATATAGCTTGCATTATAAAAGCGGGGATCTCGTCTTTATGAGCTAATTCACTATAACTATTTGTTGCAGCAACTTTTTTAGATATTGTGAATAAGCTCTCAGCTCACGTACTTGTATGGCGATGTCACTCCATTGTGTCTACACTCAATTTGGCTTTTTCTCGATGTTATGCTCTCACACTCTTGCCGTTTACCACTTAAAATTCCTCCTTCGAATTCTTTAAGAACTAAAAGACTTAATTGTAGACAAAAACCCTAAATTTTGTTCCCTTAAGCAATTAAATTCAGTAAACGAACACATAATAAGAATAAATGAAAACAAAGCAAGATTAAACTCTAGATTCAATCACAGAAAACGCAAGAAAGGAAAAGAATGTAGATGTTCAATCACCAAATTCAATAAAATTTCAGAATATTTTCCTTGTGTTTGCTTGACTTATTCATTGTTGTTATTTTTTTTTTTAAGAAAGAAATTAAAATGCAATAAGGAAAACTGAAAATTCAGTGCTTTGGTAGAAAAATAGAAGCCTTTCCTAAGTGGATTAGGTAAATAATTTCCCTATTGGTGGCCAAACAAACAACTCCTACAGTAAGGGATTTACCTTATTTATGTAGGAAAAACTTAGTTGATTTTTTTTATTTTGTTAAATTAAAAAAAAAAAATCAGGCAAGATAAATCAAGAACACAAGATCAATAAGGAAAACACTAACAAGACACAAGAACATGTAAGAAACAAGGAAGACATGTAAAAAATAAGGTGAAAAAAAGAAATTGCAAAACTGAATATATATATATATATATATATTGTTTAATGACTTAACAAGTAAGGTAAACTAAGAATAATATATTTAAACCCTAGAACATTAGTGCATTAAGGCCGAATATATCATATTGATATATATATATATATATATTTGACTTTACGTACACAAAATTAATCACAAATGATAGAATAACCTGATCTTGGAGCCAAACTCTAATACTAACTGATGTGAACCTGTAGGCAAAATAGCCTAAAAACTCACGAACAGGTGAATCCTAACCAGGAAAGCCAGTATGATCAGATTACAAACCCTAGACTGGTTGATGAACTCGTCTTAATAACCTAGGTTACAAAAAGATAATGCCACAAAGGATTGCAAAGCCTTTTGTCATACACCGGTAACTCGGTGTCGTGATAGCATAGAGGTAAGGATATTCTAACCCAATAAGCCTTAGACAGAAACCTGTACATGTAAACTGTAATGCAAAGAAATACTAATCATATGCATGAACTTATACATATATACTAAAGGCTCCATGTCCATCAACACAATTCTTGACATAAACTATGATACTCATAAATAAAAGAACATATACAAACATATCAATACGCACAGAAGTATAGAGAAGATACACTCATAATGTGTATACATAATTGGACGTCGTGCTCAATATACAAAACAGACCACAAACATTATGTAGCGCCCGCAATTTTAGAAATTTGTAATTATAGCATCTGCAATATATAGAAATTTAATCAAATAATTTGATATTATTTGATTAATTAAAATTTCATATAACTTGATTAAAATTTCATATAACTTGTAATTTTTAGATAAATAATTGAATTTTAGACTCAAAATAGTGTTATTTGTTTAGGCCCAAAAGTAATATTATAAAGTTGAGTTATAGGTGAATTTTAGACTAAGAAAATAATGTTTAGATTAATTTTGAACTTAATTGTAAAGATTTTGAAACATTAAAGGTTATTTTAGAAATTTTTAAAATGACTAAAATGAAAATTTTATAAAGTTTTAAGCTATTTGTATTATATTAAAAAGAATAGGGGGTCTAATTGATATTTTACATTCGACAATATATTATAATTCGACTTATTCTTCTCCATTCCAGTAGCTTCCGTCTTCTTCAACCAAAAACTTCTTTTCCCTTTCTTTCTCAAATTTCGGCCAAATTACTTCGAATTCCAGCGTTTTTCTTTCAAATTTCAGTTACTGGTAAGTTATATAACCCGATAAAAACTTAAATTTTAAATTTTTACGGTTAATTTAAAATTTAGTTGCCATTTATTTAAATAAATTATATTAAATTCTAAATAGAAAATGTTAAATTGAGTTGAATTGAAGTAAGAAATATAGTATTGGAGTGATTTAGCATTGATTGAGGTGTTTGTGGGAAGAAATTAGAGTATTTTTGTCTCAGGTGAACAGTATTTTTGAACGTTGCTACAATAACCTCGATCTAAACAGTAACTATTTACACAGTAACTTTAATATATACAGTAACTGTTTTCACAGTAATTCCGGCATAAATAGTACTTAGATACAGTACCGTCATGAACAGTATTTTCGCTCCAGTAATTCCGGCATGAACAGTTTTTTTTTTTTTTTGCTACAGTTTAATTAAAATCGTTTTTATTTATTTAGGCGAAAATATGTAGATTTAGGATTGTCGAAAATATGAATTAGTATAAATTTACAATAGAAATTTGTTGTTGAAAATCGGATAAAGGACTTACTTAGTTAAATTTAGTAATAGGGGTAGAATTAAGAAATTTTAGACACTAATTTCACGAATATAGCATTTAAAATATTAATATTGATTTATTGAATACCCGAAGACATGATTT
>JAXCLQ010064129.1:1832-12232 GCA_035584115.1 Cedrela odorata | reverse complement strand
TTCTTCTTCTTCTTCTTCTTCTTCAAGGATGCGAAATGGGGAAATTTGCCCTCAGAAGATTTTATGTTGGCTGTACGTGTTAATATTTTCTTTTTGCCTTTAATGTGTTATAATGAATGTCCTTGGCAGGCAGGCAGTACCTGTACCGATTATCGAAGATAAGGTCATCTTGCTCTTCTTTTTTTCTCTCTGTGCGAATAATACGAAGCTAAACGACGAAAATGATTTTGACGCATTGTAATTGTACCCAACTTTACGTATGCAACGCCCTTTTTTTTTAAAATTGAATAAATATTATTTATTTATTTCCTTCTTTCTCTAATCCACTGTTCACATTGCGCCGCAATCGGTGTTAGTCCAGTTTGATTGTAAGGAACAAGTGGTGGCATTAGTGTTTTACATTGAGTGAGACTTCACTAGAGCTGGAGAGACAGAGACTCGCTCCATTTTGTGGCTACAAGTAGATCTAGCTAGACATTTATCCGTCTAGCTAAGCATGTGTTTATAATAAACAAAAAGTATTATTCTGTTAAATATATAATTATAATTACTTTCAAAAGATTTGGAAGACTGTTTGTTTATTTACAGTTCAGTTTTGTGATTAAATAAAGAAGATTATGGATAATATTAATTTAAAATAAAATTGCTTTTAATTTAATTAGTAGAAAATGACAATTAACGGTAAACTGTCTCCCGATATTTATAAAGTTGCTTTACGAATTTCCTCAAGCAACCTCAAACGAGAGAAATTGAGAGATAAGAATTCTACAGTCAATTTGATTGTTCGGATTCTAAGTCTTTCTATTTTACCACACGTTCAAATAAATTCATATCAAACTCCCTTTTTTTTCTTAAATACGAAATTTTAAAAAATTATTAATATATATTTATTTATTTTCTATAATTTGAAGAAATAATCAACTAAGTGTGTGATAAATTCTATTTTCAAAAGTGCCTTAAATTTTAAAAATAATTTATATGCATTTGTTAAAATTTATTGTTATATTGTTGTGATAATACAATTGACTAAAATATATATAATTCTTAATAAAAAAATATTTTTACTTAAGTGTTTTTTTTTTTTTATGAATTATATATATAATTTTATTTTTATAATTTTATTTTTCAATCTTAAAATAATTTATAGTAATTTAATATAAATTTTTATTATGTTTTCAAGAAATAAAAAATATAAGTACTAAAAATATAATATAAAAAAAAACTTATTAAAGTTAACATGATTTTGTTCTCTAATAAGAGTTAGAATTTAATTGTTATTTTAACATTAATTTTGAATATGTATATTTATAATGAGATATATTTGAATATATGTTTACGGATAAAACTACTTTTCAAAATCATATTTTAAAAAGCAATTCTATGCTTCTTAAAAACTAATGTAGGATGAGTTAATTTTGTTAAAAGTAATTTTATTTATTTATTTTTTTACCATAAATCTAAAATCTCTTTTGGCTATTCAAAATCACTTTTGATTGGATTAATTAAAAGACTCAATTAGGTTTTAGAGTTGTAGCTTCCTCAATATTAGCATTTTTGTACATAAGAGTTTAGTAAACTCAAAAAAATATTAAACTCCACATTTAAAATTTAATAATTAATGCGTGGAGTTACCATTATGAAAATATATACAATAACATTATAATTTTGGGTCATGTTACATTATAGTATAGAATTCAATTCTTTTGTTCATTTTTTAAAAAATAAAAATAAAATTGTTACAAATTCTTAATTCTTTTGTTACTTCTTTTAAATTTTTTAAACTAAATTAAACTTTTGTTTAGATTTGTGGTGATTTCAATTAATTTTGACTGATAAAGTCAAAAATATATTTAATAACACTAATTTTTGTGAAATTTACATATTTTTATATTAATATTTAACATTTAATACTTTCATTTCACAATTGCTTTGGCTTAAAAGCCATTATACCTTAATACCCAATAAAATTATATATATATATATATAATAAAATGTTAGAAACATATAATTACAAATTTAAGAAAATGGTATTAACAAATAATAATAATAATAATAATAATGAGTCCAATTTACTATACTTATTAATAGTATAATAATGAATAATGAATAATGTAGTTAGGCAGGTAGTTGGAGAATGAAGATGAAATGAGAGAGAAGGATGCAAGCAAATTGTATAAAATTATGGTGGGTCAAAGGCGGTTGGCAGGGGGATGGGATGAGCAAACATTATTCGTTTGCTATGTACATGGAGTGTTCCTCAACATTAGGGCATTCCATTTTATCATTGATAAACTTTTAATTCTTACAACCCAACTTCTCATTTTTGTTTTGGCCAAGTCTCAACAAATATTGAACTGTATAAAAAGAATTACTTAAACATTTCAAAATGTACTAACCACCTATAAAATTCTTACCATCGTTTTATTATATATTCACTATTTAGTGAATATGTAATATTTCTTTTCTTTTTTTGCTCTTTACTTACTAAAGAGGAGAGAATTCACATGTTTTACATGTAAGGCATGAATATACCATTTTAACCTTGAATTTGGACAAATTTTACAACAATGCAGGCATATATTTATGTATAAAAGAGTAATAAAATAATTACGGCATAAAAATAAAATTAAAAATAAAAATGGGAGGAATAGGGGAGTAATTAACGGTGCTTCGAAAGGCGTGAGACGTGGCAAGGAGGGGTAAGCGTGCCATATTGGCCGCATGCGAGGGTAGGGTCCCACTTATCCTCCTCACCAACTACTTTGCTTTTATTACGTGGGGGGTCTCTTCTTCTACGTGAGCAAACCCTCCTCTCCGACTCCGACCCACTAATTTAATTTAATTTCCTTTTTATTTTTTTAGTAGCCGTAGTATCCAGTTTTTATATAAAAGTTATATATTGAGAATTTAGAAACTATCAAAATTGTTCCAGTGGAGCCCAAAACTGAACCTTCACAGAGGATTTCAACTTTCACAACTAGGATATTATTTTCAAACTTTGGTGTTGTGGCCACCATCAGGAGGTGAAAACCATCCGGACTACTCAATATTTTCGTATATTTATATTTTAAAATTACCTTCACAGAGGATTTCGACTTTCACAAGGGAAAGATTATTTTCAAACGTGGTGTCGTGGCACCGTAGGGTTGTACGTTTGGAAAAATAAGACAAAAATAGTCCTCTATCCCATTTCCACTTTTTCCAACCTCTTCCATTTTTACTCTATTTTTATTTGGTAAAAAATGAGAATAAGAGATTTTGAAGAGGTACCCATCCCTGTCCCCATCCCTAACCCTAATTTTTTATTTTTTTTAATTTCTCTAATTTCAATTCTCTATTTTTTCTTATTTCCTTTCTCTCATTTTTCCTATTTCTTTATATAAAAAAAATTATAAATAAAAAAAATTTCATCATAAATACAAAATAAAATCTATTAGTATATTATAAATACAAAAAAAAAAATTATTATAAAATAAAACAAAAATTTCATAACAGTCAAATGTCACATATGAAGTAATACAATATATTTTTTTAAAATAAAAATTTCATTACAACCATATCCATCTTCATTTGAAAATTAAATATTTTTTAATTAATTTAATTACTTAAAATAAAGTATTTGATATAGTGGTATAATATTTATTGTAATTGTAAGAGGTTATGAGTTCAATTCTTATTACACTCTTAATTAAAATTTTTTTTTTTGAAAATTTGAATTTAGAAAAATAAAAATGGAAAAATAGGATATTGAATTTAGATAAATAGGGAAATAAGAATGGGAAAAATGGGGACGGTGTGAGGTCTCCCCATCTCCATTCTCATCCTCCTTTGGGGATGAAAATCATTTCCATTTTCTCTCATTTCATATTTTTCTTTAAAATAATTTCTCCAAATAGGAAAATGGGGATGGGAAAATGGGTCCCCGGGGTTAAACAAGTAACCCTATCAAGAGGTGAAAACTATATGAGCTACACATTATTTTCATATATTTATATTTAAAAATTTTTTAAAATAAATTTATAATTCTAATAGCTGAATGTTTATTCTCTAAATAGATATATACATATATATATATATATATTGCAATTTAGCTTTTTTATATTTAAATATTAAATTTTTACCCTTCATTTATAAACTATATATGTTCATACAGCAAAAATCATTTTAAGGACTCAGTATAATAACATTAATTTTCTTCTTTTATTTGAAAGTCATTCAACTTAAAACTACAACAAAATTTAGGGGGTAAAAGCTGGTTGTCCGATGAAAACCCTCTATTATTTAAGTAAGAGTTTTGCTTTATAATATTATAGAAAGAGAAAAGTATAGAACATAGACAATATTTGCTCTAAAGTTAAAAGATCTTTATATTATCTCCGATCCAAGGTTTTTTTATGTGTACCTGGTTGTTCTTTGGCTCCCTTTTATATATTGATTTATGTTAAGTCTTTCAAACTTAGTACAATTTTTTAAAAATCTAAAAATAATAATTTCAAACATATCCCAGTTCTGGAGATCATGGAAATTCAACTTTATAAACATTGGTTTTTTGAGATATTATGAGATCTTGAATCATTCTTATAGAGTATACCTACTTAACTAAGAATTCTTATTATAGAATAAGCCTTTGTCGCAGAACATTTCTACCAGGCTAAGAATCTTTATTATAGAATAATTTAGAAAGAAATTAAGAAAGAAATAAATCCTTTATTGATACGTAATTGGATACATAACTTGCCGAGATGTCTTAGAAGCCTTTTCCTAAGATAAACTTGAACCGTGTCGTGTGTCCGAAACTTTTGCCATATTGCACCTGAGACCTTTATAGCCAAGGAGGTTGTAATTGATGCCATAAGCTCGAGACTTTTTCTCTAAGTTTAAGAGGTCTTATCCCTCACTATACCTGAGGTTCTTGTTATCCTCAAGTTAATACTTTATGGGCTTGAGTTATAACCTGATAACTTTGAACCTTTATAGAACTTCATTTTAGACTTTATATTACCCATTTAGGAGCCTAAAGTCTATTGGACTTTACATGTCCCATAGACCTTTTCCAAAACAATATATATATATATATATATGTATATATATTTATATTAATCTCTTTAACTTTAATTTTTGTATATCCAAGTTTCAATTCTTCCAAATTTTCAATTCTTGCTGATTTAGTGAATTCTCTCTTCCTCAACTTCACTTCATTAAAATATAAGATTTTTAAATAGCTTGTACTATTTAAAAATATTGTTTTAGTCTTACAATTTTTTTATAAAATATCTTTTATACAATATTATTATAAATAAAATTCACATTAAAATAGTATATGATTGTTAGTGTATTTGAGTCAAACCCTATCTACTATATATACACAATAGAAGCGATACAAATATAAAGACAACAATTTATTTTATAGTTACTGAATAAATTAAAAGTAAAAAATAATAAAATATATTTTATTATAAAGCTAAATATATGTTTCACCTATGCATGCGAATGTATAGCTAGAAGGTTCTCAGAAAAGACTAGTGGGATCACAACGGTCCCACTTAAAAACTAACTTTTTAGGCATTCTAGCCTTGGTGACAAAACCTTCCTTGACATGCACATAACTATATAAGTAAGCTACTTATCAGTACAGATTAAGATAACAATTATCAAAATAAAAAATTAATTAAATAGTAAATCATACCTTATCGATTATCGAGATTAACTTCAAGTAATAATTGCTTATTTTAACAGAACCTCTACTAGAGGATGGTCTCTAACTTGTGTACTAGAAGCTCTAGAATAGAAGAAATCTAAATTTTTAAAAGTGATAGAGATGTTTCAGAAGTAATAACATTTTAAGACCTATTTTTTCAATGTCTAAAACCAAAACTCAATTGAGTTTATATAGTGTTTAAGTCCAAATAATTTTTTAACATATGTCAGTACACATGTCACAAAACTTTATATTAATCAAAATATTATAAAGTTTTATCATCACATTTATTTACACATTATGCTTAATGTTTACACATCATGCTTAATGTTTACATATCAAGCTTTATGTTTACACATCATGCTTAATGTTTACATATCATGCTTAATGTTTACACATTTGTCCCTTTAATAAACTATTATAATCATGTCATAATTAGTTCATTAATTATCTTTACTAACTCTTGATAAATGTTAATAAAGCCTTTAGTGTTCACACTTCAAGTTGTGTAATTCGCTAAGTTCACATACGTTTATCATATACCATATTTCTATAAGTTTATGAGTGACATCCACTTACATATTATAGCGATCCCAAATGATTTGAATTCTCATGAACCATGCAAATTGAGTTATCACATATGTATAGTTCTTTTGTTTTCTAATATCTTATTTAAGTATGTAGTCATAGATTATACCATCAAGTCTATATTGTACTCAACTTTACTTTAGCTTTAGATTCACACTACATAAATAATATTTAGAAACTCTTTTATAATTTTATCTTAAACATTAGAAACTCATTTTCAATTTCTATTTAAATATTGAATGCAATATGATTATAAAGATTACAAGATATTTACCCAACCACATGGAGTAACAAATCCTTTATTGAATAGACACCAATCTTCATGTGTGTAAGTTTATTTCCAATAGCCATTCGAAGGCTAGACCATAAAAGGTTTATGACATGTATGACAACTAAGAATAAATGATCAAATACAAGATTAATGTGGCATCTTAAGTCAAAGGATCACACATGCCTACTCAACTTAAAAAAAACTTTTATTGATAGTTTTGTGGAATGTCCACCAAGAGTCTTTGGTGAGTCAATTCAATTAACCTATTTTTCAATGAGCACTCACTCACATATTTGTATAAGCTTACTTAAGCTTACTTAAGCTTATGGTTTATTGAGATGAACCATCTGAATCGATCAAAGTACATTACATGTGTTATTTATCTAGTTTATTGACAAACCCATATTAGTGAACCTATGACCAATAATCTTTTTGCGAATATACTATATAGTGAAGTTGTCTCAATGAAACAAATATTTGTTACCATGTTCACTACAATAAATATTTTTGGGTCCTTGTCAATTACATTCATTAATTTAATCAAATTTAAATTATTAATATGTAATATAAAAGACAAACCATTAATTTAATCAAATTTAAATTATCAATATGTAATATAAAAGACAAACCTAAATATCATATAAGTATAACAGAACGATATCGAAAATGTATAAACTTGTATAAATAATGAATAATTAATACAAAAGAGATTGGTACTAAAACACCAACTCTAACAATAATAATATACATGCATGAATATTTATATTTTTAAATATTTTATATTTTTAAATATTTTTTTATTTAAAAGGAATAAACAACTCTATAGTAGTTAAACTGTGAAGAAAAAAAGTTTATAATATTAACACAAATTCAAGACTTTTTTCCTCATTGAATTAAATTTAATTAAGGTTATCGAGAGAAAGTTTATGGGTGCTTAAAGTTTTTCCTCAATGTGGGAGTACAAACAATAAAAAGTGGTGATGAGAAAATGATTGAAAGACGGTGATCCATACATGTAACACTTCCTTTCGGATTATGCACTTTCAATTTTAATGTACTCTTGCTAGAAAAAAAAAATCTAATGGGATCAAAATCTTCGTAAACAAAAGTGATGTTAAAAACTTGCTTAAAGTTGTCTCATTAAAAATCATGCTGGTAAAATCTAGTGAGATAAAACATAGTTGAAGGAAAAAAGAATGTAGTTAACAATTATTCAATACAATTCTCATAGTTCTTCTCTTGAAAGAACATATCCCGTGATGAAATTCTGCCCCCAAAAATTAACATAGATCAATTTGTTAATTTATAAAGTCAATGAATATTAATGCTATGTACCAACTTCTTAAAAAGTTGATGTAGGTAAATTTTTTATGTAAATATCAACAAAATTATCAATAGAGCGTATCTGTTTACCATCAACTATTTTAGTTCTGCTAAAGTTCTCAAGTGTTGAAGAATTTAGGAGAAATATGCTTGGTTTTGTCTTCCTTTATATATATCCTCTTTTAATTGAACAACACAAACAATATTGTCTTTTGATATTATTGTTGAAATTATTATAGTATAAGATAGATTACATGTACTCTAAACATAGTGAATGACAAATCGCAACTATATACATTTTTTTTGCTACATGTAGTAACCTTACCTACGTTTTTTGCAGAGTATTTGTAATGACTTATAGACCTATAGTTTGATATAACCTTACCTACATTCACTCCTTCAAACTCCACTTGAAGATTCCACTATAAACAAGTCTTGAAATTACAAGATTCAATTTACAACCAAAGAGATTTTTGGTACTTTTTCAAACCTTACAAGTGATTCTCTCTCAATCAGTCAACGTCACATACCTAAGTGAAGAACAAGCCTTGAAACCTCAAAACTTAATTTACAATAAAAGAGATTTTTAGTACATCTTAAAACCTTACAAGTAACTTCACTTCCAAATTACTTAATCTTACAATACCCAAGTGAAAGATCACTTCTCTCACTCTTTTACAGATGAGAATAGATGTAGAAAATAAATTACACCTTTAAAAAAATTTTCAACAAGAGAGAATATTACAAATAAAAGAATTAGGTGTATAAAATGTGTTAGTGGCAATTTGTAAGCTTAAGATTTGATTTTGAAACTTGAAAGATATTTGTAATGTTAACCGAGTTTGATGATATCATATTAATAATTGAAATATAAAATTGATGATATCATAACTGTAATCGTGTATTTTCAATGATGACTGAATTTACTGCAATGTTAAGTCAACTCATAATGATAAAATGGATTTAAACATGTTGAGAATCAAGAAAAATTATTTGTAATTGTGCTTGTGATCTAACTAAACAGACTATGTGAAAAGTGTATCTTCAACTTCACAAGATCGATACTTGGACCCAAATGATCGATACCTTAGCAAATTAGATTGATACATTTATAAAAGATTGACACCTGAAGGCAAAGAGATCGATATCCTACAAATCAGTAGCTTCAGATAGAATAACTAAGTAAAGCAAATTGATACCCTTATCAATTGGATCGATACTTTTTAAGAAGGTCAATACAAGGAAGTGAATAGATTGATATACACAAAAACAAAAGCTTAAAGGAAAATCATCAAGTCAAATAGTTCGATACCTGAGCATAAGAGATTGATAAGTTTAGAGAAGATCGACACGCAGAATTCAAAATATTGATACATGACAATTTCAGAGAGTTGCAAAATAATTATGAAGTAAACAAAATCGATACTAAGATTGAAGAGATCAATATGTTTTAATTCTAGAGAGTTGTAAATTATTTACGAAGTGAACCAGATGGACACGTATAGAAGAACCGATCAATATTAAGGATTGAAGACCAACTCAGATTCAATTTTTGTACAAACGGATCGATATATTACAGACCAAATCTATACTTCCTGAGGATTTAAAGTTTAATGGTAACTTTTGTAGCATTTATGGGAAACAGTAAATGCACCTAATCAAGCTGTTGGACATCAAAGTCTTCACAAAGAAAATGAATATAAATAGAATACAAGATGACAAAGAGAATAACAAGTGCTTATTGTGATTATTGTTGAAACATTCTTTAAACATTCTCAACGTGAATAATGGTTATCTCTTTACTGCAACTAATTTTTATTTCTTTCTGTGAGAGAAAATTTGTAGGAGGTTATTGATATATTTACTCTGTTAAGAGAGTTGTTTAACTATAATTAATATTCTAAATTATATTGGGTTTATCTTTACTCAAATTAAACAAAGATAGAAGCGAGTTTTTCTTTACCTGGGAAAAAATGGAGTGTAAGTTGCCCTTCACCTCAGAAGGAGTTGTATTGTCATGCCCCGAACCTTGGGTCCACCCGTGATAATCGCCACAGACCTTCATTATACACTCTATACACTCAGAATGTATTAAGAGAGTTTGTAAGACTAACCTATTACCTATCAATCATAATCTTTGAAAACAGTTTATAAAATAATTATTCCCATCCATGAGATCATCATCAAAAAATTGATCTCTGTGATCAATTTATCTATAATGTATAACAAATAATTAAAATATTATAATAATAAGAATCATTCCTAATTGAGTTGAACTTATATGAACATTTACATAAAACGTTTAGTTTACAAATACATCACAATTTCAAATGACTTTATCCAGTTGGACATAATACACATGTGAGTCAAGAAGAACCTACCCAGATCGCAGAATGTTCTCTGTGGCTACCACTATTCTGGTGAGAACTAAAGTGCCTAACTTGAAAGCTGAAATGGTGAGGAATGAGTATATAACTATACTCAGTGAGTAAATAAAGTACGTATATATATATATATATA
>JAXCLQ010064107.1:0-15557 GCA_035584115.1 Cedrela odorata | reverse complement strand
ATACCTTGTTAAATCCCTCCTCACAGTCCTCAAGAATATGACAAAAACTATACCAGCCAGGAAAAATATCACCATTAAAGAATTGAGGATTGAGAACCAGTGGACACGAGCTCCTTCCATCTTCAAATAAGCATCCCATCTAGATGGCCATCTTGTATTGCTCGTCACAAATTCAACCTCATAAGTGAAGGATACTCTCTCTTGCTCCCTTATAATTTGAGACTTGTCAAGCTCCAAGGGGCACTTCACAGATGAGATATTGTCATACATGTGGAGTTTCGTCATCACTTCTGGGTCATACTTAACGCTGCAAGGGACAACCTCAAAACCAACAATCTCATATCCAGATGCCTTCTTGTCATCAGCTTCTGAAATCACACCCATACCTTCTTCACCAGTACCAATTATCTCAACACCACTTCCTTTATACTCGTGAACCAGAACAGTGAACTTCAGATGATTGATAATGTAATCATCATTACTATTACCTGGTGTGTACCCAATAGGGAAGCCAGTCCACTGGATGGTAACTCCATTTTGCTTTGCATATCTCATCACAGGCAAATTGTCCAAAATCATATTCACTTGGTACAAATCATGGGTCCTCTGTTTCAAGAGCTTAACTTCATGCTCACTCAACGGGTTCGTCATGCAAAGAAAAATAGTTTCATTCACATTCATTCGAAACCGATAGGGAGAGTTATCAATCTGATCTCCCATGAGGAGTTCCCCGAGATTCTCAGCACTTTTCTTGACCCCACCAGATGGTTTACAGTAAGGCAGACTATAGTAACTAAAAGGAAGCTCGGTTTCGATAGAAGTTAACGAATTAACTTTAGCATAAATAGCCTCCTTATTTGAATACGTATGCATATAACTTCCTGGCAAATAAAACCCATTGCAATCTTGTCCGAACAAAACCGCAAAGAAAAAAGCCCAATAAATCGCGGGCATTTTCTTTATCAGAGTTAAAAAAAAATACCCACTCAATAAAGCAGAAATCCAAACACTGCTCGATTTCTTCCAATTTACTTTACCATACGAAATCAACACCAAATCTACACGTAACAAACTTAACTCGATCAATCTCTTAGCATCATTTCTTTCAAATAAACAATAATTCAACTCTTAGAAACAAAAAAAAAAAAAAAAATCCCCAAGCATGATAAACAACTCATAAAACAAAACAAAACAAAACAAACAGAACTTCACATCCAACTATCAGATAGATCCACCAAAGTCAGATCAAATTCAGTTTTATGTGAAAGCAAAACAGAGTATTTACCGACAAACAACAAAATCAATAAAAGGAAAAACAGATCAAGCAATAGCAAAAGAAAATTAAAATTAAAAACAAAAAGCAAATACAAAATCGTCGATCTAGACGGAACTAAAAAGGGCGATACCTGAGGTTGATCAGGAGGTTTGAATTCGGTGCGGGAAGAGATCTGGTCGGAACCGAACGGCGTTAAAAAGAAGCAGAAGATATCTGCCCAATTTTTGGTCCAATTATACTTTAGCTTCGGGACAAAAAATTTTATACTTAAAGAGTTAAAAATACGTTATATATATAATTTTACATTTAATTCTTATTAGCTCTTTATAAATAGTATTTTCACAAAGCGAATTTTATTTTTATAAAAAATAATAAAATTTTGTTAAAAAATAATATTTTTAACAAAAAAAATAATAATAATTTATTAAAAGAATTAATATTTTTATTAAAAAAATAAAAAAATTAATAAAATATATATATTTTTTTTTTGTTGATTCTTTCTTTAAACCTTAAAATTTAAACAAAAAAAAAAAGAATCAAAATAAATAAATTATTAAAATTTAAACTAAAAAAATTATAATTATAACAAATAAATTGATATTGAGTTACTTATAAATTATTTTTTAATTATTTTTTAAAAATTTACTAATTTTTTTAATTTATATAAAAAATTATAATTAAACTTAAAAATTTTAATTTTAAAATTTTAATTTTAATAATAAAAAAATATATTTTTATTTAAAAAAATATATAATTAATCTTTAATATAACTATTTAAGAGTTTGGCGTAAACATAAATATAAACAGAGAGTACTTGTAGGCTACACAGGTCAACAACCCGTACATATTCATGCCCATTGAATTGAATTGAATTAAGTAGTAATAATGATAACGAAAGAAATATACGCTGACGGGCCCAGTTAGATCTTGATCTAGAACCCCTAATAATTATAATAACAGAGATGGGCTGGGTCGTATCATTTAACTAGTTTATTAGGTTTAATTTTATTGAAAGTGAAAGCTATTTGGTCATACACAATTAGACATACTAGCTTACCAAACTGATAAAGTGATCGGATACTTCACAGTCCAATCATTTAAAGAAAAATAGTGGTAATTAGTGTAACGTTACGTACAAATCGAAGTTTGAAACAGTGATCTACGGCTAATCTATTCTTCCCTCATCACTCGCCTTACATTGGTCACCGCAGCCGATGAGATTACTCAGACGGGCAGTTTTTTCTAATTACGTAAATGTTTTCTCTAGCCGAAGATGTATGAGCAGCAGCTGTAGTAGCAGGGCAGTGATGAGCTTCGGAGATGGAACCCACGGAGCTCTGGGTCTGCCCACGTCATTGACGGGCATTGGTGGCGACGCATATGAGCCCACCCGAGTCCCCGGACTTCCCTCTGACATTACTAGCGTTAGTGCCGGCCACTACCACTCCCTTGCCGTCACATCCGGCGGAGCCGTCTGGGCTTGGGGCCGCAACAACGAGGCGCAGTTAGGGCGCGGACTTCTTGAGCCCAGGTTAATTTCTTTTTCTTTTTTTTTCTGTTTCTTGTTGAGTTTCATTGAGTTTGTAATCTGCCTGCCAACTGTTTGTCTTTGGGCGTGAACGAGTTCTTAATGCTCATCGCCTTTTGCTAAGATATCAAAGAAACAATGATGCTCTAAGAATTGTAATAAGTATTATTCTGCGTCTATACATCGAATAGTAATTCAAATAATTTTAGTTGCTTGGTAAATGATCTTATTGGACTGTATGATGTATTGCATATCTGGCAAAAGTAAACACTTTAATACTTATTGTAGGTAGTGATTGTTATGCTAATATTCAATGCGTATGTTCTTAATGAATTCTCCTTGGCTGGTATTATGGACTTTTACATAGTGTAAACTACTGACCGTAAAGATTTAATAATGAGCAGAGACACATGGAATGACCCAAAGAGAGTAGAAGGGCTGGGTCGGGTAAATGTTCGTGCTGCATTTGCTTCTGGTGTTGTCTCGTCAGCCATTGGAGATGACGGCTCTTTGTGGATTTGGGGAAAATCTAAACGTGGACAACTTGGTCTTGGAAAAGATATCACCGAGGCGACTGTACCTTCAAGAGTTGAAGCACTTGCCGGAGAAAAGATAGTCAAGGTGGGTTCCCATGCTTAAGGTAGAAATTTGTAGCAGCCCAAACTCCTTATATGCATAGAATGCTTCACTTCAATAATACTACAAAATGGGAAATCTTATTATGTATCTTTTGATGACAGGTATCATTTGGTTGGGGGCATGCTCTAGCACAGACTGAGGATGGGAAATTGTTTGGTTGGGGTTATTCAGCTGATGGGAGAATAGGAAAGCTCGGTAAAGCTTTGGAGAGGTCTCCACTAGATTCAAACTTAGATATATCTGAAAGTAACCAAGAAATCTCGAGTTTGACTATTGAAGTCACTGAGAAACTGGTATTAGAAGGAATGGAGAAGGAGAAAAATATGCCAATAATCTGGGAGCCTTGTGTAGTGGAAGAACTACACAATGTTGAAGTTGCTGACATTGCTTGTGGATTTGATCATTCCTTGATTCTATGCTGTAAGTGATAGTTATGTAAATTTACGTTCATTAGACATGTAGATATGCAAAGCATGGTCATTCCAATTCTCTCGTTTCAGGTAATGCCGTCTTACTAAGCTGTGGGAGCAATGTATATGGTCAGTTGGGAAGAGCGAAACAAGATATGGGAATGTTCCCTGCTGAGATACACTTTCGTCCCATGTCTATAGCATCAGGCCTCGGCCATTCGTTGGCAATTTGCCAAGTACCATCGTCTAACATTACAGGAGGTGTAAAAAGCATTGTTTCATGGGGTTGGAACCAGAGTTCTCAGCTCGGAAGAACAGGACCGGAAAATGTCCCATCACTGGTTGACGGATTGGAAGGTGAAAGTGTCATTTCAGTGTCAGGAGGACGTGTACATTCCATGGCGGTCACATCAAATGGAGAAGTTTGGACATGGGGTTGTGGTAAGAATGGCAGGCTTGGGTTAGGAAGCTCCAGTGATGAAGCTGAACCAATGTTGGTTGATTGTTTAGAGGATTGTGAAATTGTACAAGGTGTCTCAGGTTTTGATCATAATTTAGTTCTGGTAGCTGAGTGATGTAGATTGAAAACTGAATGGATGCAGTAAAATAATTATTCCAAGAATTTTCTCTTTTGATATTTCTGTATTGAGTTTTTGGACATTTGCATCATTTTACAATTGTGATGGATCATTGTTGCTATAATCTTCAATTTAATGAATATCACGCCATAATAAAAACTTAAGATAATAATTGAAAAATATAATGCGAAATTTAGTACTGAATTATTTTTAGTGGAAATGGAATACATATATGAGATTAATTGATGAAAGACAAAATCACTTAAAAGACATAAGAACTTGGGGGTGGGCAATTCAAGTGTAGTTTTACTCGGAAGTGAAATTGGTATATTGCCCAGCCTAACACTATAAAATCCGGACCCGAATCCAGTTATTGTCGGGCAAGCGCGTAAATTGTAACGTAACTGTGAAAGTCAGGCTGATCTGATAATAAACTTCAAAGTCCTCCGCCTCCTCAGACTCCGACTCAACTCAACTTGCCTTGTGTTGTTGGCTGCAGTGCAGACCGGTATCCCTGTACGTTGTACCGTACAGTAGCCGTACAGATACAGATAACGAGAACAAAGATGCTGGAAAACCCTACACAAACTGCAGCTGCAGCAGCTGATTCCGCCCCAGTCGTCAAGCGCTACGCTCCTCCCAATCAAAGGTTCTATTTAATTCACGAAACTAATTCAAATTTCTCTTGATTTGGATTATTAGCTGATTAATGTTTCTTTATTTTGGATTTTTTTTTGTTGAAATTGCAGGAATCGGCCGTTGAACAGGCGAAAATCCGGAGGTTAGTATTGTAATTTCTTGTATGCTCCTCTATTTATGAATGATATGATCTGAAGTGACGTTTGTTAGATTGAGGTTTTGAATTGTAGTTGTTGTTTGATGAATTTTTCTGGTGGTTTCCAAATTTTGGGGGTTGGAATGATTAAAATGTGACATATAGTTTTTTTGGCAAATGCTGCTAGCTTGGTTTCATCTGTTAGGTTTTTTGTTTCTGAGGAGAAAATTAAGTCTGAAAATTGGAGGTTTTTCTGGACTTTATGCTGCTGTACAAGAGTGTTAAATGTTAAATCTGTCATCTGTGATTGAAGGTTTTTGGCAAAGACTTTGTGATGTGCTGCTTCAACTTTTGATTTTGGCTGAACTGCTAGAGATTTGAACTGAAAAAGTTGGAAAAGATTGCTAAATTTTTTGTGATCATCGGAGAGGATTAGTTGCAAACTTGGAGATTAATGATTTAAATGTTTGGTTATGAAAATGGTTTTTGCATATGTATTTTCCTTAGTTTGTTCTGAGGAGGCTTATAATGATCATTTTATGAATGGAAACCTGAATAGTTTGAAGGACTTTTTAGGAGAAATTTGTTGCATTAGAGGGTTAGTTCTTTGATCTATAGGAAGAACTCCTTAGCTTTACAGGGGCAATAAATTTGGATTTATATTTTTAGTCTTCATCTGCTTTTTAATAATAGATAAACAAACAAAATTCTATTATTTGACACCGTTATATTAAAGTCATACCCTAACCTTTCACCCCTTATGTTGAAGTTCATTTTGGCACAGTTATTTTGAAGTTAACCATGTGAGAAAAATTAGGCATGGAATTACTTTTGGATGTAAAGTCTTGACGCAACACTTAATCACTAGAATTGTTACAGTTTAAATACGTATTAGTTGATTTAAATCTTTATTTTCTGTTTTCAGTTAACTTTTCTAGTCTGTGTTTTTTTGTCTGCAATTCTTACTTTGGTACAATCAAGTGATGTATTACAGTTTATATGGCCTAATATATTCCTATCCTGTGTTTTTGTCCTCTTATCACATCTTTTGTTTAGTAGCATATTTGGGAGTTATATAGAGATATTATATTGAATCCTTCATTCATAAAATGGTGTATGTGTATGTTTCTTTTATGTTAACTAGAGGATAAATGGTTTAAGGAAATGAAACTTTTCATTGCTGCATGGATTACAAAGCATTACTTGCATACTCATGTCAGTTTTTATAACAGACCGAGTTAATTAAATTTTGCAGATCGGTTTGATCGGACTAACAATCTTTATGGAAATGATGGAGAGAAGAATCATTTTGCCACTTCAAGAAATACTTCTGCTATAGATCATGGGGATACGGGAAGCAGCAATCTCCTGAATGTGAATTCCCAACCAAAACTATTACCTTTGCGAGGGTTTAGTAGAAGTGAAGCTGCTCAGCTTTTAAAGGATCGTATGTATCTACTACTGTTTCTTTTAAAGTACTATTTACATCCATTAAGGAATTAAATGAATGTCATGCTGCTGTTCTTTTTTTACTTAGATTTTTCTTAGACTAACTATGAGAGTCTTTGTGGTGTCTCTTTTAGAGAGAGAGAGAGAGAAATAGAGGGCAGCCAATAGTCATGCATTCACCTTTTAAGTTTAGCAATGCAGATGGATCCACTATTAAATATTATGACAAAAGAAAGAATTCACCGTGATTTGGTGGTGCCTCATACTGCTTTGGAACTGTGATGTTACTTTTGAGGTCTCTTCCAAAGTGAAGTTACTATCCCTTGTCTTATAAACAATTTTATCCAGTTATTTAAGAGACTATTGTATTATTTTCATATTCCTAATTAATATTTGAAGCTCCATGTGGATTCAAAATCAGTCATTTTACCTCAATTTTTTTTTTTTTTTGGGTGTGGTGTCTTCATTCTAGTTAAATTCTTTCAGTTTTGGACAGATATACATAGTTTCATTTAAGTTATTACGTTTTATTATTACCCAGCAAAGCTGAGATGTGCATAATTAACATCTAGTACATTTTATTGCTAATTGGAAGTTTAAAAGACACATGGTTGACTTTGTTTGATGATTGTGAGGTTGAAAATGCATGCTAATTTATGACTTGTTATCCGTATGCTTCTTGTATCTTGATTTTCAGGAGGGAGAGCTGCCATGAATAGCTACAATGATCCATCAATAGATTTATCTGGTGAGTGGAGGAACTTCAAAAATTTTGTTCTGTTTGTGAGGTGCTTGACATCTCTCATCTATTTTATATGACTGGTTTGTTCATTCCAACATGGACAAGCTGAAATTATAATAAGTTATTATTACTTATTTACACTGATCCATCTTTCAGAAAGACCAGTTCTTTACTCCAGTGGTACATTAGCCTGGGGGCAATTTAGACTTCCTCATCAGGTGAAAAAAATAGCTCTGTCCGCCCCCTCCTCCCCTAACCCACCCCCTACTATTTCTCTTCCTCTCTCTTTCTCATGATATGCTTTCATGTTGTGTTTCAGATGCTGCCTCCATCAAACAGCACCGGCCCTCCTTCTGGCACGCAGACGAACTTCTTGGCTGAACTTCGCCGTCAAATGCAGAATAGCAGTGCAAGTTTTGACAACTAACACTGACATTAGTAGAGATGTAATTGTGTTTACATCTGAACTTAAAATATACTTTTGAAACTTGTGTTATCAGAAAGCACCAGTTTTATGTGTTCATTAATTTACCAAAAATGCGCTACTTATTTCTGTGGTTTGTGACAAAAGCATAGTCCTTGCACATAGACATGCACTGCTTGTATGTGATTTATATGACAAAAGCATGGTTCAAACTGCGTGGCATTTAAAAAACTGATCATGCTGCTTAGGCAAAATATGATTTAAGTGACAAACAATGAATGTCGATGATGATGCATGCATACGGATATGTCCGTGTCTGTACATTCATGTATGCACGGTTGTGCATTGTTCTTGTCAGTTTCAATCTGTTGTTTTTATTTTTTTTCTTTTTTAGTTCAATGAAATCATATGATGATTCTCAACTGGATATTGACAATATCAACCGTAATTGACAGGATGTTATTAAGTCATTAGGCAAAAATGTTATACAATGGGTGATTATTATACCATTTTCGAATGAATTGGGAAAATTTATAAGTGATCATTCTTTCCACACAGGAATAATTCCTTGAGCCGCCAAGCGCTTTTCAACCCAGAAGACAACAAGCTTTGCTGTGATTCTCTTCTCATCAATGAGAAATGGCTCAACTGTGCTTGCTCCTGAGCCATAAGATGACAGTGAAAACCCTTTTGGTCCTGCCCAAACATAGAACAATTGTGAGTGTTATTGCTTTGTGTTAATATCCAGGCTGTGTTAACACAACGAAAAAATCGACACCTCAAAACCATACCCGTCAATACTCCATTAGGGAAGAAAGCCCAGAAGGAATAGTTAATTCCATTCTTAATAAATGAACCTTCCAACTGCCGTTTTCAATTACAAATTCAGCAGAAAATAATTTGATTTATGAACTCAAATGATAGATTTGAATGGGAAAACGATGACATGTTTGCCGGAATGCATCAATGAAAAAGCATAGGGACCTTATTGTCTTGGAAAGAAAGCTCAATGTCGGAGAGATCATCTTGAGCTTCCAGTGTTGCTTTGAGTGAAGGGATCACATCCTCTTCCATCAACTCAGGCAATGGCTTGGCAGGAGCTTTCGCAGCTCTTGCAGAAGGTTTGGGCTTCACCGGAGCTTCTTTTTCGGTTGGTTTCTCGGCTGGTTTTGCCTCCTTTGTTTCAGCAGCAACTATTCACAGAAACAACAATTGATTTTTCTTCTAAATTTCATAATCTTGTGGAAGGAACACAAATTACATGCCAACTAAAGCAGAGCTAGTAGCAATAACTTTTAACTTACCTGCGGAAGTAGATGTCTCTTGCACAGCCGAGCAAGCAATATATCCACGCAAAGTTGCTGATGTACATGTCATTTGCTGCACAAAAATTCACAGACCATTCAGCCCACAAGGGTTTGCGCTTTGTTTAGTCGCCATTGCCAATCAACGAAGCAAAACGAAAGGTTGAATGAAACCAAAACTGTTTCAGTGTTTTCTCAGAAGTGAAAAATAAGAGCTCTTCCTCTGTTCTCAGCACATACATAGAATTTACTCGAATTCAGCTAATGAATCTATGTAGTAATTAAACACCAATTCAATTCTCATCCAAGCTCAGATAAATCTAAATCCTAATTACATGGGATTGGTTGTATAAATCACATTATTCATCAATCATCAAGAGCTAAAAAAACAGAGCTTGCCCACAATTAAAATTTAAGCTTTAAGCTGTCAACGCGAAGAAAGTAAAAAGTTGCTGTAAAATATAACGAAAGCAGAAACCCATATGCATAAACATATGCAATTTATGCATACACACCAATGGGAATGCAGAGGAGGTGGTTTTGATTTTCCTGCTGAAGTAGGAAGAAGATGGAAAGCTAGAAACCCCTATAGCTCTTCCTCCCAGTACTGCCATATCAACCATGAAAATGTACAAAAAGCAAGAAAAAAAAAATGTTGCTAAAAGCTGTGCGAATTCAGTTTCTTTTATTCAAATATTTAAATAAATTTATTTATTTGAGCCGAAAACAGAGAAGGGTAGAAAAAAAAAAAGAAGGAAGACACCGAAGGAGAGTTTGGAATGGACACCCTTCTGATCCACATGGAGTCTCGAATAATACATGCCACTGATTTCTTTTATATATATTATTTGTTTTCTTCCCTTTTGACTGAATTTTATTATTTAAATAATAAGAAAATTATTAGCCCCAGAGGAACATGTTGTCTGCACTAGTGGTCCAAAAGACACATGCTGCAAGCTACATCCTTATTCCTTACTGACTTCTCTCTTTCATTTATTTATTTTTATTTTGTAAGGGAACTAAACACCCAATTTTTTATAAATGGCATACGTTACTGTTCAATATTTTTAGCTACGAATTGAGAAAGGAGCATGATTTTATTTTATTTTTGACATAAGAATCGTGCATTAATTTGTTACGGGTAAAAAATCAGAACATGAGTTCACAATCTCCAGTTCAACTTTACGGCCAAGGTTATGACTGCAACATAAAATCATAATATAAATCACATCCCAGAGTATTACAAAATAAAGTATTAGCTTGATTTGGATACAAGACTCAAATGTTGCTGTTAACTCGTCAAAGTTCTGTTTGTGTCCCAAGATATTTAACAACTTCGTCTCCAGTTTGCTTTCGTGGCATTCGAGAAGAGTTGGCAGTAGCAAAGCTAACGGTGCTGTACATTGGGTGGAAAGTGCAAAGCACGGAACTTTTCTTCACAAATGAACTTATTCTCACCCTCCGGACCTCTCCGCTTGTCTGCTGAAGGACAATCTGCATACCAATTAGTCCTACGATTTCAGCTTCCAGGCTTTCTTTCTGCTCTGCTGTTTCGTTTCTTGGACTCCCACAACTAAAACACAAATCCAATCCAACAAAAGATGATCATCACAATGAAAATGTTTATATGCTCATTGAACACGTCACATAAAGTAGGCTTCTGTTATCAGTCATGACAATAAGATGGACATTTGATAAGCCATCCAAATATTTCAATTAAAACCAGTAACCCACTAGGTAGAACCTGAGGACCATGCCATGCAGTGAAAAACTAAAAATCTGTAAGCATGAAGGTCATACTCCACAAATACTAAAGAATCCAAACTAGCGTGAAGAACCAGAGTCAGCTGTATTATACTATCCAACAGCAGCAAAAGGCAATTTAAACAACTTTCTTGTTAATTTAGTGAAATGACTGAGCAACACGCTGCAAGAAGATCTGGTTCAGGAACATCTTAGTTTCTTTGAGTTGGCTCTTTTCCTTGCTGGAACGGAATTGGTGGCAGCCTCTTTCTGCTTAAATTTATGAACCATAGTGTATACCTGATTTGAAAAGGCGGTTCTAAAGCAAATCAACAACCAAAAAAAAGTTGCAGACGATGGAAAAGAAAGGAAGAAATTGAATAATCAAAGCAAATCATATAATAAATTATCCATAATCAATTCATATCACCCATTATTACCTTCCTTACTCCAGATGTCAAGCCCATACTTGAGAGGGTCTTGCTGTCCACACATTTCCAAGTCATAGTTCCTTTATCTTGTTTCTCAAACCATTTATCCATTCCACCTTCATGCCAAAAAAAAGTCCAGAAACGATATGGAAAAAAAAGGAAGAAAAGCAAATTAAACATGTAATTATCTCATGGTTTCAAAATTTTCTTCAAAATTTATTAATAATAATAGAGAGAATGAAGAGTAGACAAGAGGGAGAAATAAGCTTCAAACCTTTAAGATGTAAGACTAACAATTCCACATAAATCTTAAGACGAATGTGAGAGAAAATATGGACAAATTCTCCCACATCTTCTCGCATAACTAAGCTACAGTTCTTTTGAGGATCAAGATTGAATGATTTCTTCAAAAAGCAATCAGTGGCTTCTCTCCTCATGGTCAAGTCAGCTTCTCCATCCAATATAACAGATGGGAACTCCCAAAGACCGGCAAGCAAACCTTCATCTGGCCTTTTTACAAGAAGAAATATACTGTCAGGTTGCCTTCCCTCTGATACATCCTTACCTCCCAATATCTCCACAACACAAGCGGCTGAAATATCATGTCTTTGTCTGGCCTTAAGAACCTTAATAGGATAATCTGTGACTAGTACCGAATTATCTTGGCTGGACATAGAAAATGCCCGGCATAGGTCTGAAACAGGACATGAAGCACAATTAGGGTTCAAAGGAGTGCATATGGTTGCACCAAGTTCCATGAGAGACTGGTTGAAATCCCCAGGTCGGCCAGTATCAACTAGTTGAGCTGCTAGCATCCTGTTCAGGAAGTAATTTACATGCAGTAAAAATACTGAGAGCAAGGGAGAAAAATTATACTGTTATTATCTTTCTTTTGTATTTGTATGTCTTAAGTACTGCAATTGCACTTTGATTATGTAACCTATAATTGAAGCTTTCTTCGAGTACTCAATAAATAAATAAATCTAATAAAAGATATGAGAATGCAATTTACTAGATTGTGTGAAAACAAAATAATAAAGGAAACCTATGAGTTGAAACTCCTCCCACAAACAATAAAACAGAAAGGCAATGAAAAGTTAAATCAATCACGTTCTGGAAGCCATATATGCTCACCAAAATTTCTTGATTGTCAACGAGTCTTTTGGATTTGCAGAGATGGTCTTTAGTCTCGCAAGCACCCTTATAACATTTCCATCAACAACGGGCACCACCTGCCAATAGAAAGTCTTAACAAAAATTTCCCTCATATCATTACAGAAAATAATGCATAACCTACTAACCTCTTTGAATGCTATAGAGGCAATCGCTCCAGCTGTATAGTTACCGATTCCTGGAACCTTCCGTAGAGCCGAAACTGTATTAGGAAACCCATCTCCCCCAGCAACAATCATCTTTGCTCCCTAAATTATGAAAAGCACATATTCTCAATCATGACAAACATACTCTAGTGCTGAACTTTCCTTACATCCTAATCTTTTGCCTCAAAGCTCTTTAGGCAGATACTTATGCACCTTCAGCTCCAATCATAAGATATTTTTACTCTATTAAAACATTTCTGGAATCATAATAAATCAAACATTACCATGAATAAAAACTTTTATAACATTAGTGCGAGCAACTTATTAAATTTTCAACCTTCTAACATAAACTCAAAAAACAAAAGCAAGTCACTCAAAAAGGAAAGACAAATTCCTCACCTCTAAAAGAAAACGTGCCCGTCTATAGTAACCTAATCCTGCCCACATCTCGTTCACCTCCTGCGCAAAGACGAAGACATTATACAACATATGCTTCTTAAAGAAACAATCTCATTACAATGATACAAGTACCCAAGAAGTAATAGAACCACACACACACAACATATGTTTCTTAAAGAAACAATCTCATTACAATGATACAAGTACCCAAGAAGTAATAGAACCACACACACACACACACACACACACACACACACACACAAAAGTTAATAACTTTTAAATTCAGGCTACTTCAAACAAAAAAGGAAAACTAAAAAGCACAATTTTTTGTACCTCAAGAGATGCTTTAGCGAGGTGATGAATGGTGGGCCATTTCTTCATCCAACGGTTGTAATAATCGATCACAGTTTGAACTCTCGTTTGCTGCAACATAACTTCTGAAATCCACACGCCATAAGCTCTTTTTTCCCCTTCTTTTTCTCCACATTCGCTTCTTTCTCTCCACGGAAGTTCCCTCTGGTTCTCGTCGTACCACTCCAGCAAAGATTCCCTTATCTTTTTCACTTCTTTCTCGCTAAATAAATCTTCTATGTCTTCCATTTCTGCTTGTAATGGCGTTTTCTTTTCCGCTGGCTGTCGTTTCTTCTTCCTCCTTTCGTCGTTCATTGTTAGGGTCCAAAAAGAACTCTTTTGTTCACTTGGGCTGCTTCTGGATGAAACTCTTACTGAAATGTCTTTGAATTCAAGATTCGAGCATACAGCAAACTGGGATTTCTGCGAGTACGAGCAGACAACAAGTGAGTAGTAACGAGAAATCATTGGGTTCTTTTACGCTTTCGTCGAGAAACTCGGTTTTTCAAACTGGGCTCAACAGACCCAGGCCCAATCTCATTAAAAATTCGCCCACCACGCCATGATCCCCTGCTTTTAGCACGTGAGAAACATGGACAAAAATCAACCAACAAGAAGACACGTGGCAACACTGGTTTAAAGTATTCTGATAATACGAGACAATAACAATAGGATCCCTAGCTTTTTACTTTTTGATAAATAAGGACATAATATTTCTATCTATAACTTATAGTCTCTAATCCTATTAAAATAATAAATATATGAAATTTATAATATTGAATTTTACTTATAAATATAAAACTTAGTGTTAAAAATAATTACATTGATTTCATTTTCAATAAGAGTAATGAATTTATTTCTTTCAAATAGGGAAATCATATCTCTATTTGTAAAAAATTTAAAAATTTAGGGACCCTAATGTTGTTATCCATTCCTACACAGGTCAGCCCTACCATGGTGTGATGACTTCAATGGCAGTGGAAGACATACAAGTCAGACAAACTAACCCTCACACACTGACTTGGCACGCACCAACTCGTCCATTAACAATTAGAAAGTGATGACCCCGTGGCAACGCATCAGATAAAAGTAGTAGTATACATTGCCATCTTTCACTAGTAATTTAGTATATATTTATATTAAAGCTGATTCAAGTGATGTCAATGACTATTAATATTTTCTTTGAAAATGATATTGATCGTATCAATTATTTAAGATTATTTCTTTCTATAAGTTTGGACTCTGCTGAGCACTAGATCTGAAAAAGCAAAAATCTCTGAGAACATAAAAGACATTGGAGAAACAAGAGTTGAAAGAGAAAATGGAAGTTGGATTTTTGGGTCTGGGAATTATGGGCAAAGCCATTTCTATGAACTTGCTGAAAAATGGATTCAAAGTTACTGTGTGGAACAGAACTCGTTCCAAGGTATCGTATCCAGTAATATTTTGATCTTGTCAAATTCGGAGATTTATTGTCTATAGTGAAATATGTGTTTTTGTGATTTATGAAGACGAAAGACTGATTTTTTTTTTATATTGTTTTTGGTACGTTTAGTGTAATGAACTTGTGGCACACGGCGCTACAGTTGGAGAAACTCCGGCGGAAGTAATTAAGAAGTGTAAGATTACTATTGGGATATTGGCTGATCCTCCGGCAGCACTTTCGGTTTGTGATTTTTTTATTTTATGGTGTTTTTCTTTGAATTTTTAGTTTTCTTTGTATTTTTTTTTTAACTGGGATGCGGTGTTTTTGGTGATTGATGATATAGGTTGTTTTTGACAAAGGTGGAGTTCTGGAACAAATTTGTCCCGGAAAAGGTTACATTGACATGTCAACAGTTGATCCTGAAACTTCGACAAAGATCAGCCAGGTTTGCTATTCTTCTTTTTCAACTTCAAGATGTTTGTTTTGAGGTTGATTAATTGATACTTTTCAATGACAATGCTGAAACTTAGTGTATATTATGCTCAGACAAGTAAGGCAGGACTCTGTAACATTTGGTAATAAATTCTTTTGTTTTCTATGGTGTGCTTGTCCCTTGATGGGGGTTTGCGTATAAAACAATCGAATTTGATAAGGGTAGAACAAAAAACAAAGAAAGCATATTTAAATTCTTTTGGATATCTACAGGCAATTACATCAAAGGGCGGTCACTTCCTTGAAGCTCCGGTTTCAGGTAGCAAACAGC
>JAXCLQ010064086.1:0-15563 GCA_035584115.1 Cedrela odorata | reverse complement strand
CAAAAATATTCGTACTAGCCTACAAGTCTATACACATTGCTTAGCTAATCTACAAAATTCATACATCAACAACACTATGAATACGCCAAACACTTTTGCTTGCGTACTCGGTCATCCTTATGTGCTATTATCTGAAAAATGAATTTTTCAATAAAATATGAGATAAACATCTCAGTAAGCAAACCATGCATGTGTTATAAGTCAATGCGGTGCAAAATATGAAACTTAACAAGCAGTACATTTTCAAAAAAACATAAAGTTCATTCAAAATACAAACATATTCAGAACGGCTTAGTCAATTAGTGTCACCTGCACCCACGGTAACTCGGTTATAGAACGTGATCACGTGATCCGCTTAAAGCGGACATTTTCATTTACGTATAACAGAAGCGCGTATGACGCGCTAAACAGAATTCTTATTAGCCTACAAACCTCGCCTTTAACACGCAATCCGGCTAGATCAGAATAACATAACTAATAACTAAATCATAAATCACATTCTTTTCAAACATTTCACACATCGACAACATTACATATTTATTTTCTAAATGCGATATCGGTGTAAACATTCAAATTCATCAACATTTCATAGAATTTCATTGGCGTACCAACATGTACAAATCACATTTTCATCAAACATCGAATATCGCATAATTTTCGAAACATTAAAATGCATGCACGATCTACTTACCTTCGTTCCTGCTCTCATCGAGTATATTCTTATATTAGCGTTGTGTACCTAAAACAAATTAACACAATCTATTTCAATTTCAACATTTTACCTTCTACACTTTTGATAAATGCATGTCATTCAAAACTGGCAATGTATTTTGACCTAAACTTTTGGCGACACATCCTATTATGAGTATAGTTTCTACCGCACCTTATGGATTAAGATTTTGACTCCAATTAACCAAGTTACGCCAAATTTTCGATACATGACGCACTAAAACAGAATACGTTGTCTATAGAACCCTCATTTTTAAAAATTCATTGCAATATCATTCCTTCACAAAATGAGCTAAATTTTGGATATGTTGTGATCCTAGATGTCTAGTTCTCGTATAAATTAATGGCGCTTCAATCCGATATCCGAAACTCTTCCGAATTTCATTTTTCCGAGGCTTACTCAGAATTTTCAGCAACCCTTATGCCTTGTATTGGCCATACAGTTTTGACACTTTCTGGCCATCGAACCTACGACCTATTACCCCTAATACCTTCATTTTTTCGACCCCGAAACACTCATATGAGACCGCACAATGATCACTCCAAATTCATTTGGTTTCGCAACCGTTCTTGCCATACTGCGCACACGCAAATATAGCAAACACACACACACACACTCTTGGCACAACCTCATTATCAATTTTCGAGCACTCCCAATTATGTCACAAACAAACTTGGCCTACTAAAATTGTCGAGATTTAATTCCACTTCACAATTATGCCATTTCAAGTCCACAGTTAGTATCAATATATATATATATATATACATATATATTCATATATTTATTACTACACTTCCATTAAATTCCAACACTAGCATAACATAACAACTAAATTCCTATCAATTCATACTATTATAACAACCTAATAAAAATAATATTTACATCAATTTCCTAATATCACATGATAATATAGGTTTTTTTTTCTATTAATCTAAACATACAACAATAAAACTTTCTAATTTTTCAACAATATGTATATATATCTATATATGTGCATATTTTTCCTTGTTTGACATATTAAACAACATTAACATAATTTCATTTTCAATTTTCATTCACTAAACATACTACAATTAGACAATTAAAACACAATTTACCCATGACCTAAACATTTTCCAATTTCTACCATTATTACTACATACTAATAATAAATTTTCACTAATTTCCATCATCCTAACAATATAATAACCATGGTTTTCATTTCAAATTTCCTATGTCACATGAAAATATAAGGTTTACTACAATGGCCTTAACAATTTACTATACATACTATACTAAAATAATACAATTATAATTAAAACTTACCGCTTCTCTTTGTCTTTTCCTTTTCTTCCTTCTCCCTTTTCTTTCTTTCCTTTATTTCTTTTTCAATTTGCTTCCTATGTAATGTTCACTTCTTCAATTGAAAACATTAGATTTTGTTTAAGTATAATGACTTAAACATATGAATGGCTTGGATTTCTTCAATTTAAATCTAATGGCTCTCATTTTTTTCACTCAATTTGCATTAATTCTAATTTTTTTAAAACATATGGATGGTTTGGATTACTTTACTCAAATCCAATGGTCATCCTTCCTCCACCACATTTTTCACTAACTAACCTTTAATATTAATTAATTTAATCAATAAAACAAATGGATGGTTAGGATGACTTTGATCAAATCCAATGGATCATATTTAGCCACTACATTTTCCACTAACTTAGATTTTTTGTTCATCTTTATCTCATTTGCAAAACATGCATAGAATTGTGACAAGTGGATGGCTAAGATTGAAACAAATGAATAACTTAGATTTTGTAGAGAATATTTTACTAAACTTAATATTTTATTTATTTAAATATTTATTTTACTTAATTATATTTATATATATTAACTTGGGCTTGAACTTGGACCCATTTTAATATAAATATATATATATATATACACATAATCTTGGGCTTGAGTTCAATTTAATTAAATTAAGCCCAAATTACATATGTATAATGCTTAGCCCACTTAATTACCTATATTTATATTTATTAATAAGATAAAATTCTCAAAATCACCTTACTAATAATGAAATTTCAA
Organism: Cedrela odorata; assembly: GCA_035584115.1. Taxonomy (NCBI): domain Eukaryota; kingdom Viridiplantae; phylum Streptophyta; class Magnoliopsida; order Sapindales; family Meliaceae; genus Cedrela; species Cedrela odorata. The sequence goes on along the minus strand of JAXCLQ010064086.1, from coordinate 12,763 downwards.
TTCTACCCTTATAAAATCACCTTATATTATTTTTTAAAATTCTAACACTTGATACTTTAACAAGTATATTTACAATCCTAGCCACGAATCCTACAAAAGAAATTGCGGGTGTCACAACAACTCTTGCTCTTCAAACTAGTTCTTATCCACATCTTTAAGATCTAGCCATATTTATCTCAAAACAATGGTTTTTATAGGCAATTCCATGGATGCTTTACATGTGTAATCACATGCAAGTTACAGAATTTTAATATGTTCTGTCCGTCACATTATAGTGCAATTTTGAATCTTTTGCACATGGAACTGAGTAAAGATGTCTTCACAAAAGATGTCGGCTAATGAATCTTCTTTCCAGAAATATAAAGCTCATAATTTTATGAGTTTTGAAACCAAAGATATGGTTAAAATTTCGAAAAGCGCTCAAGTTGCTCTTGATGACAGGTAAATTTATGTTATTCTCCACTTTGTACAGTCTTAATGAATGAATATGATTATGATCTCCATATGAAAGTTTTAGATGAATCTCTCAGTTTTCTAACAAAGCAAAAATTATGGCATTTGAATATATATTTGCAAAATTATGTTCAATTTACTGAAACATGTCACATGTTAAAAATGTGACAAATGATGCATGTAACGAATTTTGCAAGTTGTCCTTCTTTTCCCCTTTAATGAGTTGGCATTCTACCTTCATTAAAATAAAATAATAAAATTAAAACAATAAAAATACATTAAATAAAATACAATAACATAGATATTAAATAAAGACAAATGAAATATGTTACATAAAATTAAATACTAATTAAAGTTAATTATTAAATTAAATTAGCTAACAAATTTAAAACAAGAATAATAAATATGACATAAATAATGCTCATCACACAACTTTAAAGACTTTGGACTCTAATTCATAGCTATTTCGCAGCTATTTCTTTTCCCTTTAACGAGTTAACATTCCACCTTCATTAAAACAAAATAATAAAAATACATTAAAATAAAATACAATAGCTCAATTATTAAATAAAGATAAATTAAATATGCTACACAAAGTTAAATACTAATTAAAGTTAATTACTAAATTAAATTAGTATATAAATTTAAAATAAGGGTAATAAATATGATATATATAATGTTCATCATCTTACGCTCAGTTAGTCTTTCTCGCTGGTTTTCTGAACTTAATATCACACATATATATTTCAAATAAATTTCATGTCTCTGAATGTTTATATTTTAATGCATTTAAATGAAATGTGTGTAGAAAATGTGGCTAAATGTCCTTTAGTTGACACACGACACTTCGCGAGGCTAATTTAACGGACTATTTATCCGATTTTCAACAATTGAAATCTCATGGCCATTATTATTTTTAGATTTCGCATTACTCGACTAATTTTCAACATTTATCCAAATGTTTACAATCCACTTCTAGCCAATATCCAATACATAAATTTATAATAAAATACCTTTACGAACTCAATTATCACTATAAATCACAATTCTACACAAGTTTATATTTTCGACAAATATGAATAGAATTATTTCAATAGTGCATCAATGCATATTTGATGTCATATACTTCTAATTATCACTATAAAATACAAATCTACGTTTCCTATACAAAATCAAATATAAATTATGAATGAACAGTAACCTCCACATTTCAATATACTCAAATCTTAACATCATGCTTATAATGAGTTGTTATTTGCTCAAGTCCTTAGAAACTTCAGTTTGTAGTTGAAACGCAAAAGCTCCAATTTGCCTTCATAACCTAAATTTTGTCAAGCATCAATCTCGCCCTTTTTAGCCCAAATTGAGTTCCAAATCGTAAAGAATGGCTATAAGGATTCATTTAACGGTGGAAATTTTGAAAAAAAAACACAAGAAATTGAAGAGAAATTGAGAGGAGAGGGAGTAAGGGTTTTAAAGAGAAGGAGAAGAGAATTTTAGGTGTTTTTAGAGAGAGAAGTGTAAAAAAAGTGAGGGGTATGGGTATATATAGAAAGAGGGGTGAAAAGACCAAAATACCTTTAAAATCTTTGAAAAATTTGAAAAAAATCGATTTATACAGCAAACTGGTCGACCGGATTGGGAAAACGATTGACCATTTTCCCTTCTCACCTTGCATTGCTTCTGCTGATCGACTAGTTTCTCAATTTGGTCGACTGTTTTCCCTCTCTTCCCAAAACATCTACTGTAGGTCGACCGGTTTTAAAATATGGTCGATCATTTTCCTTTTTTTTTTCTTTGTTTCGGACGACCGTTTCCTTACCCGATACTCATTCAATCTTTTCAAAGAACTCAAAATGTTTAAACCAAAATTTCTTATTTCATAAAACCAAATAAAAAAATTTTTGCTGGATTCCGCCCCTTGCACTCCCCTGCAAAGGCGCTGTCTCTTAACCCCACTCGTTAACCGACTAGGGAGATCACCGATTGCGTCAACGTAGAGCATTATATAAAAATTCAATATACACTGAGTCCAGCTTATTAATTCATTTAATCTTCATACCATGAGTTAATTTAAGTTGCATAAGCCTCGATTGTGTGTCAACCAACCATTCATATGCATGTGTGACATGAATGTCTTAAATTAATTATTTTATCCTTCTATTCAGAGAACAAGATTTAACAATTATAATTGGTCATTTAATTTAATATCAATTAATTATTATTATTCTCTTTTATTTAATTAAAATTATATAAAAATTTATTTATATATGTTAAAATATAAAGTTGCATTAGTTATTTTTTAATTTTAAAAAATTAATATAAAAAAAATGAGGAGGTGAGGAGGGGAATTTATTCCAATCCATGTCACACCCCAAAATAAAACACAAGGATGGGATAAATCTTGTCCTCAGCTCGCATTCCCAATTGGAAAAGAAATCGTTTTTGGCTTACATTCCTATTCAGGAAAAAAAACCATCACCAATCTCAGCTTCGAACGGACTGGGCTCTATGAGACCCTATTTTCCCATAAACTTTTTTCATCTTTACTCAACATGTACATGTAACAATTCTCTACATAAAACCATTTCCTTCTTTCAATCAAGAAAATATATGATAGACAAATTGATATTTTTATCGATTAATGAAATATTCTAATGCAAAAATAAATAAATAAATAATGCATATTGGGAGCTTACGGTTTCATGTTCTATTTCACTTGTCAATGGGGTTATTTTTTCTATCCCTCAATATATACACATACGCTTCAAATACTTGGATTGTTCTTGTAGAGTTGGTTGTGTCGTTCTTTCCAAACCTTTTAAAAATATTTTTGAATTAACAGTCGTGCATGAGACATGGTCTTATGGATGAAGGAGGTGTATTCTTATGAAATCCTCTCCCATATCAATTTTTTGAAGTTGTTAAAGCATCTGTTCAATTATTACATGTTTATTTATTATTTACTCATAATGTTACATTTACTAGATTGCTTGAACAAATTATCAAGTTAAGGGCATAATTTATTGATTATTCGATTAAGATTATACATCAAGATAATGTTGGTGAATTAACTTATAAAACATTTGATGACTATTATATATCAGTGGGAATTAATATAAAGCATCTTGTTGCGTATGTATATACAAAAAAAATAAAAAGGATTAGTTGAATCACTCATTAAACTACGGTAGGTAATTGATCAAACTTTATTATTACGTACTAAATTACCAATTTTAATATGGGAATATGTTATTTTGCATGTTGTGATTTTAATTCATGTTAGACATATTGTCTATCATCTTTATTCCTTATTGTAACTTGTACTTAATCATCAATATGATATTTTCAATCTACACAATTTTAGTTGTGATATATATGTCCCTACATCTCTTTCACAACGCACTAAGATGTGACCCTAACCTTGTTTGAAAATTTATATTAGTTTTAACTCACATTTTATTATCAGATATCTTGAACCCCTGACAAGTGGTCTATTTACTGCAAGTTTTGTAGATTGTTATTTTGATAAGACAATTTTTCCATCATTAAGTGAAAAGAAAACGTCTCCTAATGTATTGTTTGGATTTTCTTGGAAAATAATTACTATGCCTCATTTTAATTCTCTCACTAGTCAATCTAAGAATAAAATGTGAAGAATAATGCAACTCTAACAATTTGTAAATCAATTATCATATGCATTTATTAATACTATAAAGGTGAACAAATCATATATACTAGTTGCTAATACACTTGCCCGAGTGTTTATTTCTAAATAATAATCTAATTATAAGGCAACAAATGAATCTACTGCACGTTTGAAGTGTGATAGACCAATTGGTTCAAAAACTACTGTTTCACGAAATAGAAAATTGAAAAATCATGATTCTGCTAAAAATAATGCTCGAGCAATAAATATACCCATATTTTTTTTAACCACTAGCCCTAAAAAAAAATAATAGTCCTTGAAGCGACATTTATCCCTAAAGCAACATCTGTCCTTGAAGTGACATCTATTCATTTATCCTTGGAGCGATATCTGTCTCTAAAGCCACACATGTCCTTAAAATGACACTTTTCCATGAAGCCATATATGTCACTGAAACGACATAAATCCTTGAAGTGACACAAGTCACTGATGCAATACAAGTCCTTGAAGTAACACAAGCCCATGTAGAAGCACTTGCTCTTAAAGAGGCACAAGAATTCAAAAATTAAAAAAAAAAGTTTACAAGTTATGCATACAAAGGAGAAAAAATTGAGATCACAATAAAATAATTATCCATAATGTATACTTCGTTACAATAGCTACTGACATTATGAAAGATGATGAAATAATTCAAGCACAATTGACTTCTATTGCCAACACATGAAATATTTGGATTTGTAGTCAAGACACACTTGAAGATGTCAAACTTGGTGGATGCAAATAGGTATTTGTGAGAAAATGTAATGAAAATAATGAAATCACAAAATATAAAGTACAACTCGTTGCTCAAGATTTATCGCAAAGACCTAAAATTGACTTTGATAAAACATATTCTCATGTTATGGATACAATTATGTTTCTATTTTTGATAAGTCTGACAATATCAAAAAGATTTGATATGCATCTTATAGATGTAATGACAACATATTTACATAGGTCACTTGACGTTAATATCTATATGAAAATTTCTGAAAAATTCAGAATGCCTGAAATATATAAATCAAAGGATTGTAGTTTGTTCTCAATCAAACTACAACGATCTCTATATGAATTGAAACAACCTAGACTCATATGGTATAATTGCTTGAGCAAATATTTGCTAGAAGAAGAATATATTAATAATCTTATATACTTGTGCGTATTCATAAAAAATAAAAAATAAAAAAAAGAATTTTGATTCCTTATTATAATAGTATATGTCAATGACATGAATATAATAAGAATTTCTGAAAAATTTCTAAAAACTCCTGAATATTTAAAAAAAAATTGAAATGAAAGATTTAGAGAAAACTAAATATTGTTCGGCTTGTAGATCGAGTACAAATCTACGAAAATTTATCCATCAATCTGATTATATTGAAAAAATTTTAAAACGTTTTAATATGAACAAAATTCATCCGTTAAGTACTCTTATAGTTATTCACTTTCTTAATCTTAAAAATTATCAATTTTACCTTAAAGATTATGATGAAGAAATACTTGGTCCAAAAATATCATATCTCAATACAATTATAATTTTATTATTTATGATACAATGTACCAAAAATAGACATAATTTTCTTTATAAACTTATTAGTCAAATTCAGTTTTGTACCTATTCGCTTCGCCTTCATGCAACAATAGATTTGAATTATTTTACTCCAATATCCTCTAAAACTACATAATTTCACATAAATACTTCTCATAAATATTTTACATAAATATGCTCTTTTTAGGTTTTAAGTGAGAGTGTCTTTTTTTTTTTCAAGCAACAAATAGGTGCAAGTAAATGGTAAGTGATTTTTAGAGGAAGTGATTCTGGAGTTTATGGGACATATGATCAGAGTGCTTAAAGCAGATGGAAGATTATGTTGAATCTTTGTACAAAGTATCTAACTAAAAGAGAAGTCACTAGTTCATGGAGTTTTTGAAATCATCCAAAACCAACTGAGAAAGCAAACATGGTAGTTCAACTGCGAAGAAAAGTGTAATTCTTGTAGATCTAGAAAATGAACAAAGCGCACAATTTTATATGTAAATATTAACAAAGCACACAAATATTAAATTCATAAATAATATAATATAAACAGAATACACAATTTCAAAAAAATTTCAACAAGAACCCATTATTACTTTAATGGAGGTTTGCTGGGTTTGTTGGAAAGAACGACAATTTTGTAATTGTAAAAGTTATAATAGTATGTATGTATGTATGTATAATTTTACTGATTTTCAAAGCATATCCAGCATAAATTGCACGAAGAGACTGAGAATTGAGGAAAAGAAAAACACAATCCCATCCCCATTGCACTTCCACCCCCATCGAATGAGTTAAGCCAAAAATGCAGCAATTGAAACAAACACAAGTTAAAGTTTACTAGCAAGTTTAAGCCATAATAGGACGAAGGAAGTTTTTAGATTGTTTCATTTTACAATAATTTTTGCGAACGAGTCAGTAAAATCAAATACATGTACATATACATACCATGATGAAGTTAAAAAGAACTCAAATCAAACTTTTGAAAACTAAATTACAACATAGAATATACAAATTTTAATTTTACACATAAATTAATGTGCTAATATTATATTATTATTTTATATTTTATATTTTTAAAATCTCAAATTTTTAAAAATAAAATAAAACAACAGATAGATAATATAATAGATTTAGCCGAGATATGCGTATTATTATTGTGTATTTAATGACATATTCATAAAATAAAAAAAGCCATTATTTATACATAAAAAGTTATTTAAACTCATAATATACCTTGTAAATAACAATTATATTTTTTATAATTATAAAAAAAATATATATATATATATAATTGTTATTTACAAGGTATATTATGAGCCAAGGCATAATTATTATAATTTTTTTCATAGAAGGAAATAAAAAAATCATGTATAATAATCACCTCAAAATACTTACCAAGCATTCTTTGGATAAACATATCAAATTATTTGGAAGATACGAAATTTGCAAGGCTGAGCAATTACCCAACTTAAAAAATAATTAATTCCCCCAACTAGAAATTACCATAAGTTTGAACCGCACTACAATAAAGCTCAGAACAAAACAAATAAATTTGAAACTCAAGATGAAAAAACACAAAATGAATACAGAATTTTGCAAATTTGAAATTGCCAAAGAAATATACAATATCAGATACACTTCCTTTTTCATTAGGGTGCGTGCGAAAATTGATAAAAAAAAAAATGTACAAATACAAATTATATATAGGTTTTGTTTGAGATTGTAGTACTTCTGCTTTGCTTTGAAAGCACCTAAGGTAAAGTTTGTAGCTTGGAAGCCACAGTACTTCAACATCAAACAAAGTCGTGATATACGTCAGTCAAAAAATATAACAGCCAAAGCCACAATTAAAGTAGTTTCAATAGACCCCGGAAAAATGGTTAGTCGAAATTTATTTCTTTTCACAAAAATCTGCCGAAGCTTGTACATGAGACTAGTCTGCGTCAAGAAAAAGACACATGAAATGAGATATAATTACGAAATGTAAAAATTACAATAAATGATAGAAAAAAAAAATTAGACTCTTAACAACAATAGTGTACATTAGCTGAAGACCGGATCATTTACGATCCTAATACTTGGTACAAAGTTGCAATCATGAAGGAAAGTTCGTAGATCAGCTTGCACTAAATATAAGACGTAAGTCATAATTATGCCACACGATCCTCCATATATAAGGGTTCCTTGTGGCTATCAATAGAACTCAACCTATTCATTTTGCAATTAATATTTGACATCTAATACTTCCATCCCAAAGCAGTCGTAGCTTTAAAGGCATAGCACCTCAATACCAAATAAGCCTAAGACTAAGTGGATGGGGTTTGTTCAATGGGAATGGCATCCTTGCAGGAAACCTATAGACTTCAAAATTTAACCAAGCAAGGTAGAAAAGGACCTTGTTACAAATATATGAATATGACGGTACTGTTACATAATAATGTAATCTATTACTGATAGTCTGCACTTATGCTCAAATGCCTTCCATTCAACATTTTTCTTGACTTTTCTTCCATTTAGAAATAGTCTTTACCTTGATATTAAAGTGGTATTGAAGATGCAGACATGGATGAGTGACTTAAAAATGACAAATAACAACTAAAGGATAAAATACCATCTGCTGTAAGACTAATCTGATTAGGCTTTAGAGAGACTGATTTGATATCACTAATTTGTGTAACAAAGGCAAAAAAAACCATTAAGCAAAAGGCACAAAAATGGAAACATGATAGAAGTTCCGTGTATTTTAGCAGCATAAATAAAATGAATCCATGGTCAGTTCAATATAGAAAAATCAAGCTCTGTTGAACTGGATTTGAAAATTTCGTAATTCAGTTTTAGCTTCCATTTAAATAATTCAATTCTCACACTTGAATGATGATTTATCGAACAAAACTATTTCTACTTTGCATGGAAGTCAGACAACAAAAAAATTTCCGGAATGATTGATACTGGTATCTATAAAAGACTTGCAGGCTTCGGTTTTTTCTTTCAATATTTTATTTGGTCTAAAGAAATGGTATAGATTGTTGATTCTACCTGAGCCATTATCGAATCCCCTCTATAGATGGTACAAGATCTTTGGAATGGGCTGCCTTTCATCATCAAATCAGAGGCTGAGCTTCCAGGGTTTTCACTGATAAGTATTACTTCAAACTCGGTTCTATTAAGTGTTTTCAGTGTCCTCTTCACTCTGAAAATTAAGTCCTTCTCCTCGCCATTATCTCCCTTAAAACCTTGCCATGATCCCTTCTACAACCAGGAAAGAAATCTCATTACTTCTGGTTTACTCTTAAAACAGTGACAACTTATTAGAGTCAGTGTGACTCAATTACTGAATTAACCAAGTTATGTGTTTATTTTAACAATGTATCTCCAATCATATCAATTTACTTTATATGAACATATAGTGGTCTAGAAAGATCTCTAGTATGACAATGTAATGCAATTAGAATCCAAACTTGTCAAGCCAACTGATTTCTTCTTCAATAAGCAAATTGCTGTGATTAATAGCTAAAAGATATGTATTGTTGGCTGCTAAAGTAAAAATACTCTAGTGGGACAACTTCTATCCCTTATCAAAATTAATGCTTAGGTCAAATTCTAGCACAGTCCTCATAGTGAATACTTGCTATTCCGATTTTTTTTTTCTTAAATCCCATGGATCAAGTATTCTATATTTACCAAGATTAGTTGTCAGGCCATTCTATGGTACCAGGCAGTATCAATAGCGATGCGCTATAGACCATTTATAAGTATTTTCACACTTTTGTCCAAAGTTTCAAAAAGGCCAACTAATCCAAAAGAAATAGCTCAGTTGATTAGCCTTCTTGCAATGGAAACAAGAGGTCTAGGGATTTAAGTATCCCTCACACCAACCTTGAAGGGGAATAGTTTTAGTTTGTGTGTGTGGTAACTTGAAAAAAAAAATTGATACTCTGCATTACAGGAGCATAAAAGTGTAAAGTGTAAAAATTATTGAACACTAATTCATTCTAGAATTTTTTTTTTTTTCAGGGAATTCTAAGAAACTATGACAGCTTCAAGTCTGTAAAGCAATGAATAAAGCTGACTTCTGATCAAAGAATCTCAAAAAGCTAGGTTTCCTTGGAAAGTTTTATAAATGAATTTCTAACCACAATCTTCAAAGAAACTGACAATTTCAATTCATTTTTTTTAAAAGGCAATTTCACTGTCATCGAAAACACACAAAGAAAACTACTTCCACATACAATAACAAATGAATTTTCAAAATTTTAAAACAATTGAAGAAGTTTTTGAGTTTATATTTGAATATGGAAATAGAATACTAAAATACCATTTGATTTTTCATGTTCTATATAACTATTGAGAATTTGTGAATTTATTTTTAAATCAATGACCAAAAGCGTCTATAGGGTTGGGGTAAATCCTATTCTTATCACTAAGTTCTTTTCATAATTGTCTGTCAGGTATGCATGAGGCAATGCAATATGTCACGTTATATATCGAATAAAATATGAGTCGATCTTAAGTTTATAAGGGCGAATAGGTAGTATCGCTTAATAGGCTAGTCTTTTTGGTCAACGACATGAGACATTTTAATGAGTTATTTGTATATTTGAACGCTAGAGGTGTCAAAATTTATATTTTGTGGGACTCCTTAACCGCTCAATGAGTATAAATTAGATTAAAGTCTCTTTACTTTACAAATCTTTCAAAAATTTCTCATAACTGCCGTTTAGTCCAAGCTGCTACTCAAAGACTAGCTAATTAAAGGGTTCTTTAATGCAACATTGTGTCTTGGTTATTCATTCATTTGATTAATTAGCGGGTGGGTTTGTCTTCAAACTAGTCAGAGATAGGCGTATAACACAACACAAAAAGGATCCACCCATCCAATTCTCTTCTATTTCTTAAAACGGTAAGCATTAATCATTTTTAATTTTAACTTTTTAACTTGTTAAGATCACACGTTAAGAAAATAAAATTATATTTAAATTCAACATTATCTTCTTAATAAATTGATTTAAATTTTATGAACTAGTTTAGTATGATGATTAAAAATCTAAAGAAAATGGAGAGAGAGAAGCTCACATGTTGACGATACATGGAAAAGAGAGGATTTCCCGCAGAATCAAGAAGTAGTCTTTTACGTTGCGATGATTGACGATTGACTCTGTAAACAATATTACCGGAGGAATCAGCGAAACCGATGTCGCCACCTGTAAGGCCGGGAAATTTCTTAGACACGAATAGATCAACCGGGATGGGCGTATTGGCCGTGTATATCGGAGCTGAAGCATCCATTAAAAAAAGGAAAAAAAAAAAAAGAGAATTTATAAAGTAACGAACGATTGCATTTAGAAGCTTTTAAGAAGAAGAAATAGGAAAAGAAGAATAAAGTAGTTCACTGTTTGTTCGATAAGATGAAAGGAATCGGGTGCGTTAGTCCATCTACCAGCCGGCTACCTTTAAAGAGTCTTCCATGGAAGGTAGTAGTAATATTCTATATGGGCTGGGCCCATGTTTAAGCCCAATCTATCCTACTTACCTAACTTATAATTTTACTCTTATGTTAATGCTTATCCAATTATTTAATAATTCTAATTGTCTTTCTTTTATATAAACATCATCATCATCTTATGTTAATGCTTATCCAATTATTTAATAATTCTAATTGTCTTTCTTTTATATAAACATCATCATCATCATCATCATCATTATTATTCAACCCACATTGTGTCAATTCTTATAATTAATTCAAATTTAATTTAATAAAATTATTTAATTGTGAGACAAGTATTATATATAATATGGATTAAAATATATTATCAAATTTTGATGTAGGTTGTGAAAAAAATTAATAAAAATTATGCATGTATAGTAATCTGAAATTGAGTCATAAGAATGTAATATATATTTAAGTATGTGATTATTATTAATGTACCAAGATTTTAATATATTGATAAGGTATGAGGAGTTGATGTTATAAGAAATTTACATTAAAAATAATAAATTTGAAATTTGATAAAATTATTTAATTGTAAGACAAATATTATATATATAACGGGGATTAAAATAAAAATCAAGCTAAACCTAATATTTTAATTAAATTTAAAGGCCCAATTTTAAATTTATTAATCCCAAAACAATTTTCTTAAGCCAAGCACAATTTTATTTAAACAATTTAACTTTTCTTTAGTCTTCCAGAAAATTCAAGACTAAGTAAAAAAAAAATTAAAGAAAGAAGAAAAAATTTTGAAAATAATTTTTTTGACCCTCTATTTACAATTTTAATCAACTTTAATTTAATTTTACCAAATAATCCAATTTCAAATAATTTTGATGTTTTTGCTTTCATGTCAAACTACACACTACAGTATTCTCGCTGCAGTATACTTGTTACAGTACATACTTAAATAAACCATAAACCTTAAAATTACAGTACTCGTGTATTAGTATTTTGTATTTTAATTACTTTATTTTTTTAAATTTACATAATAAATAATAATTCATAAAATTAAATTTATTTACAATAAATTTTACTATAATTAAATTTACATAAAAACATAAATTAAAAAAATATTTTCATAAATTAATATTTATTATGTAAATTTTAAAAAAATAAAAAAATATTTAAAAATTTAAAAATAAAGGATTTAAAAGTGCAGTAAAAAGTAAAAAAAAATTAAACAATAAAAATTAATTGCATAAGTTATTATTTATTATCTATTTTTGCAAAAATAAATAACTTAATTATTTAGTTAATAAAAAAAATAAAAATAAAAAATTAATGAAATGAATAAATTAGTTAATTATAAAAAAAATAAAAATTAAAAAGGGCTCGATGGCAACAAAAATTTTATTATTTTATATTTATTTTTTAAATTACAAATAAAAATATTTATTTAAAAAAGCGTTTAAATAAAAAGTTATTTGTTTTAATAACTATGATGTTTTAATTTTTTTTTACATTTACAAAATTAGTAAAATAAAAAAAGAAAAAAATATTGGTGTCACACTCGCTTCGTACTGTCACAAATACATAAACACATCCACTACATACAATGTTATTCTTCTATTTACACAAAGCTTAAACATTT
>JAXCLQ010064075.1:0-15566 GCA_035584115.1 Cedrela odorata | reverse complement strand
AGATTTTAAAAGTACTATTTGATGGTAGGAACATAATAGTTTTGTGATAAAGTGGGGGGAGATTTTCTTTTTGCCATATACAATACAATTATCTATGATAATTAAGACATTTATATCCAAACGGCTATCAAACCACTTAGCCCATTTCATAAAAAATAAAGATGTCAACTATGTATTTGAATTTCGCTCAATACTTATAGTTAATATTATTATGGTTAACATTCTTATAGTGTCTTTGATTAAAAAACTTATCGATGACCTAAAGCTAAAGTTTGTTAGAGTCATCGTCATTACAATAAATAACAATGTTAATCTTGTCTTTATTTTGCTTTTAGTCCTCTTATTGCTTTATTATAAGAGAGTTATCGACTTGCATTCAATAAAATAAGTTCTCTTAGTGATGGAAAACTAACTTCAATTTTCTCTATATTAATTAAGCCAATCTCACCAAAATAGAGAAAGAAATGAATTGCACATTACTGCTTGGACTTTTCCTACCATCTATTTGAAAATTCAAATGAAGTAGTTTCGGGATAAGGTTGCCTTAGAAAAAAAATTATTTTTCTTTTAGCAATTCACCCCTCATATTGAGATGCTCCTAACGATATACATACCATTCATAGATGGAAAACTCTATTGCTAGGTACTTTACTATCTTTGAACGTTTTGTGTTTGGATTCAACAATATTTCTTCTTAAAGAAGGTCGGCTGATCGTTTGAGTGTCTTAAATATTGCTACTTTTGATACCTTAAGTCCATGAATATCTTCTAACCACTTCACAAGATTTTTTTCCTTCTAGTTGGGGTTTGATTGTTTTATTTTGTACAACTCAACACGAATGTTTTCGGTCAATTGAGTTCATGTATTAACTTTGGGTGGCATGGTTGATTTGCTAGAGGAAGAAGGAAAGTTATCACTTGAATTATTGCATTTGTTGTGTTATACAATATCAATATTTATAGAATTTAAGAAAAAAAATTAAAGAGAATACAAACTTTTTTAAAATGACTTTATATATTCCCAACACTACATGGAAACATTAATTTTTTGAAACTATTTCTATCTGTTTTATCAATGTCTATGTATTGAATTTTACATACTCCATTAATTAATTATTAACGTAGTATTAATTAATGGAGTGTACATTTTATCTTTATATCACCCATAAGAATTTGGTGATCTCCTGCCAGCAATCGTACAGCAGCAGAATCTAACCATTGTCAAAAGGTGCTTTGTTTAGTTCTGATTGCAGCTCAAATTTGCTTTTTAAGTTAAGTTGCTCCCTGATTAATACTTATTTCTCTTTAATGCTTATACTAACATATATGCATATAAATAAGTTTTAATTATGGTCTAGTAGAACTTGATATATGTTTTCAAAGAGATAGTACAGTTTGATTTAGCTTCCTTCCTGCAATTAAAAGTAATTTATACGCTCCTAAACCCTATAATGCAGGATATTAAATTATTTAAGCATGCTAAAACAAATATAAGTGTGAAAAAGAAAAGGAGAACGAGGGTGCAGTCACCATACTGTCTGAAGGAAGAGTGAAAGTCTTACACCACTATCTATATAGGCTTGGATCAAGAAATTGTCAGAAAATTATTTGAGACAAAAATAATTTACAAGAAATTTAATTCTTTTTTACCGTGGTGAAGAAATCACTTTATCCAAAATCTTATACCCTTACGTAAATAAGGGGGCTCTACTACCTAAATATTTTGTTTGGTGTAATGTGTTAATTTGAGAATTAATTTGAGCGGCGGTTCTCTGATTTCTGATCTCTTCAAATTCCATCGTTAATGAAATCATAATCGCCCCCATATTCCTATCTAAAGGACTCGGTTATCGGGTCATGCCTGTTACCTTTATCATTGATTGATCAGCTATTATGAATTACATTGGAATTGTTATACCCTTCCAATTATTAATTTTAAAGTTATAAGATTAAAAATATCTGTTAAACAGTTATTTTTATTTAATAGTTAATGTATACTAATCACTGATATAATTATATTTGATAAATATATGTGGCAGAATTAGCATTTCTGTCCCATATATTTTGTAAGTTTTTATATCAATTCTTAACTATTAAATTAATAATATATTAAGGGTCATGAATGAATAAAATAAATATTTAAAATGTATTAATTATGGTCATTAATGCATTTTTTTAAAAAAAATTTTACTCTCTTTTTTATTTTTAATATCAAAGTGTGCAAATATCTTATTTTTACGTCGAATCTTGTTTTTTGATTTTAATTTGATTATACCTATAATTTATTAATTTAAATTCTAACATTAAAATAATATCTTTAATAAAATTAAATAGCATGCATAATATCATATTAAAGAATGTCAAAATATATTTATTGTTAGAAATTTATTTTTGTTTAATATCAAATTATGCAAATCTCTTATTTTTATATCAAACTTTTTTTTAATTTGATTATATCTATAATTTGTTAATTTAAATTCAAATATCTTATAATAAAATTAAATAATATGCATAATATTATAATAAAGAATGTCAAAATATATTAATTTTTAGAATTTAAGTATAATATAACACATACAAATTAAGGTATTATAATTTCATTAAATCTCTTGAAGAGTAATAACAACAAAAAGAATTAAATGATTGAAAATTTATATGTATGAATGTATGTATGTATGTATGTATGTATGTATTAATTATTAGAAAAGAGGGTAGAGGAAAACAAAGACAGATGATATTTAAAAATAAGAGACATTAATTGATTCTAATTAATATAATATTTATTTTATTTAATATAAAATCAATATATAAATTTGTGTAAATTTAGAGGGTTGCTGATTCTGCCTCTATAGACACACATATATATATAGAGGTAGGCTTATGAGGCCATTAACTTTACATAATTTTGTACACTAATTTTCTTAGTTTTATACAATTTTTTACACTAATTTATTAACCATTAGATAAATGTACTCTCAATGATTGAGATTAAATCTAATATGTATAATTAAAATATTATAATTAATACATATATGAAATGTAATCTCAATCATTGAATTGGGGTTAATTCAATAATATATAAACAGTATAAAAAATAAGAGCTCTTAATACTATATAATATATATATATATATATATTCTCGACCATAATATATAGCTTAATATTCTTGATGTCCAGTTTTAAGTAGAAAGGAAAGATAATCTAGCTATATTTGCCTTTCTCTTGTTACCGCCCAGGCATAAAACTGCACATCCTAGCGTGGACAAAGCAGAAATCCTTGTTGAACGATAACCCGACAAAATGTTATTCTCCCACAGTCCAATTACCCAACAAAAGCAAGAAATATTATCAGAAAAAATTGAAATTAGAACGTGCCCTATTTACATTGACGTCCTCGTCAAAGAAGAAATTGAAATTAATATCAAATATCTGGTGGGGTGGGATGCTATTCGAGAAATGGAATATTTTATTTGTTTTTAACACGTCCATAAGTAGGAACTGGGATTTCTTGGAACCCCTGAGGTGGCTAAAGGTCATTAAAACACGTATGGGGCACATTGTATATAATTTCTCGATAGGTTCAATATAAATATCTGTTAAATCTCTGTGATTTAATATTACCAAATTTAATCCTAATTAAACATATTGAAAACAAGAAGAGCAAGGCTTTTAAACATACTCCCGTCCTGTGTGCTTTGCATTCCTGTCTTTTCTTTCTGAATGTCTGGTGAAGACCAACTTAACCATCCAAATATACCGCCAGTGCTCTTTCGAATCTCTGTATTATTCGAATTTCTTAGGATGTTACCTATGGCACTTCATTGAATAAATAAATTGTGTACAATTAGATAATTGTCAGAAGAAGATTGGCTAGTTTCTTTGTAATTCCCTTTCATTGTTTGCGGAACTAATCCTTGAAAAATATGGTCATTATTATATATGCTTGGAACCAATGCGAACAAAATGAAAAAAAAAAAAATTGTCCATT
Organism: Cedrela odorata; assembly: GCA_035584115.1. Lineage (NCBI taxonomy): Eukaryota > Viridiplantae > Streptophyta > Magnoliopsida > Sapindales > Meliaceae > Cedrela > Cedrela odorata. The sequence goes on along the minus strand of JAXCLQ010064075.1, from coordinate 11,578 downwards.
AAACATTAAAACTCTATAAATACCCCTCAAACTCTTAGTATTACCCGCCCATCTTTTATCGCGCTCTCTGTACTACTTTCTAGAAGATCAAAGAAAAAAGAAAGATTCAGCTATTGTTAGTGGTTCTATTCACCATTAATAAATAATGGTGAAAACCACCCTTAAGTGGTCCAAAATTTCTCAAATATTTTTACTATTAATGATGATAAGTAATTTTTTATAGAAAAACTTATAAATTAAATTTTATACTTGATAAAAGATCATTGAACTCATTTTTCTCTGTAAACTCTATCAAATGAGGATTAAGAGAGTTTGAAAAGTTTTTTTTTTACCGACGTCAAAACAATAAAAAATGTCAATAATTAGAGGTATGCTCTTTGAACTTCCGCATTCTATTTTTAACAATTTAAAAGTATAATTTTTTTTTTTTCATACTTGCATTTGGTATCAAAGCGTATTTATGTCTCTACTTAATTTGCTCTGCGTGCATTTTTTATGAAAACAAGAAATAAAAGCCATGGGTTCATTTGGTCATTTTTTGAATATTTCATGCAATTAATTTTTGTTGTTTTTAATGCAAATAACTATGACTAATGTATTAATAAATAAATTTAGAACATTTTGGACAATAAAATAAATGACATGTCATCCGTTTGGTGGTCAAAAGTTGACCAAGAAGACATGTCTTGGCCAATTTTTAATGTGTACGCCATGTCGTTTTATTTAGGAACATTGAAACGACATGTCGATTTGGTTGAATTTGAAGCCAAAAATATTTTGGTTTAAGCATGATTCAAACTTGAGCATTAAGAATTTATAAATGAACATTTTAACCACTAGACCATGATTTATTTTTCTTTTATATTTGCATTAACATTATTATTATAGTGTAGTAAATAATTGCATGGAAAATATTTGGCCCGAATCAAACCCAGGCCTTTGGAATTATGTTTTTGATTATTTCTTAAATGCATGCTATTTATGAAATTATCTATAAATTCTGGAAATAATGCAGTTTAGTCTAAAATCATATTTTGATTATTCATTATTTTGGCCTAAATTTTGGTTTATTTGCAATAAAATATGTAAATAATAAGTATTTACAAGTTTTTGGTAGTATTTTAATATTTGTCTGATATATGCAAAAAAAATTTTGTACTTAATGTTATGTATATTTTATGATTAATAAATGGTTAAATTTTATGTATTTACTTTTAATATTCATTCATAAATGCATAAATTTGGATAAGAGTATGGAAATTAGGAATACCAAAATTAAGAACTATTATCAGGTATAATTGTAGTTTATTTTATTATTAATTACATGTTTAGGAAAATTCTGTCAAAAGGGTTATAAGCTGCTTAAAGAGATTGGATTTTAAGTGGGACAGCTTGTGACCCCTCCAATCTTTCTTGGAAATTTTCCTGGTATAATTTTTAACTTAAATAAATTATTATATTGCTTGTACAATATATTTAAGGAAACAAAAATATTAAGTAAAATTTATGAATTTTATATGTCTAAGTGATCTATATAATTTTTAAATTAAGGAGTAGCCACAGCATCTCTAAATTAAGTGAGAATTATATATTAATGCTAAAATCACATATAGTTTAAAGGCATAAATTGTGATTAATCATATTTAATGTAATAAATTTTATCCCACATGAATTTTTATTACATTTATATGATTAATTGGGATAAAGTATCTAATTATTTTTCTTAACTTACCCACAAGAATTAAGAAAATAGATACAATTTGATAGTTTTATCATAAAAATATATGAATCTACTAGAGTAAACTAATTAGTCCACAGATAGTATTTTATGTCTATTGATTCATATTTTAAGACATTTTATATTGATAAAACATAATATTAGTCTTAAATTTATGACATAAGCATATATTGTGTACAGTTTTAGAACCTATAAACATATCTTATATCAATTTTTCCGAACTAAAAGGTGACAATTACAAAATATGGAAAGAAAAGGTTTTTCTTTATTTAGGGTGGATGGACTTTGATTATATTATCAGAAAAGAAGAACCATCTGCTATAACTGATACCAGTACTTCAGCTGAAATTGCTCTTTATGAAAGCTAGGAGCGATCCAATCGTCTCAGTGTAATGTTCATTAAGATAAAGATTTTTGCTTGCATCCGTATTTTTGTCGCTCAACATGATAATGTCCGAGCCTTATTGAAGGCTATTAATGAACAATTTGAATCATTCGATAAGGCTTTGGCTAGCACCTTGATAATGAAATTTTCTTTCATGAGGCTTACTCATATCAATGGTGTGCGTGAACATATTATGAAAATGAGAGATATTGCAACTCAACTCAAAACACTTGAGATTGAAATGTTTGAATCTTTTTTATTGCACTATATTTTAAACACTTTTTCTCAACTATAGGGACCCTTCAAAATCTCGTATAATATACATAAGGATAAAATGTTCCATTAATGAACTGATGACCATATGTGTACAAGAGGAAGGGAGGTTAATGATGGAATCAGGAAAAAGTTCACAGAGTGCACATCTGGCTATACAAAGATATAAGAAAAGGCAAGCCAAGCAAAAGGAGAAAGAAAAAACACCAATGATATCTCCCCAAGCTGAAATTCATAAGGAATATAAATGTTTCTTTTGCAAGAAAAATGGGCATATGAAAAAAGATTGCGAGAAATTTCAGCAATGGCTTTCTAATAAAGGTATTTCAATCTCTTTTGTTTGTTATAAATCTAATATGGCTGAGGTTTGTCATAACACATGGTGGATTGATTCTGGTTTTACAATCTATATTGCCAATATTTTGCAAGGCTTGCAAAACCTAAGAAAGCCAGTGGGAACTGTTAATATTTCTTTTCGGAAAACAAGATACGCTCACCAGTGGAAGCTATTGGAATATACAGTGCAATTCTCAATAGTGGTTTTATAATAACATTAGAGAACACCTTTTATATTATTAGTTTTTTTAGGAATTTAATTTCAGTTTCAAGACTTGTACCCTGTGGATATTCCTTTACATTTTCGATTTCATTTATAAATATTTTTTTATAAATCTGATCTTGTTGGAAATGGTATATTGTCTGATGGTTTTTTTCATATTAACTTACAAAATGATGCTTGGTATAATACAATACATATATGTATTGGCAATAAAAAAAGTGTTATGAATGATAATTCCTCTATGTTATGGTATCAGAGATTGAGACATATCTCTATACATAGAATCTAAAGATTAGTAAATAATAGAGTACTTAATACTCTAGATTTTACTGATTTTGATACTTATGTGGATTGTATTAAAGGTAAGCAGACCAATAAGTCAAAGAAAAGTGCCAAGAGGAGTTCTTATATATTAGAAATCATACATATTGATATATGTAGTCCTATTTCAGACTCGTATGGTCAGAAGTATTTTATCACCTTCATAGATGATTACTCATGATACATGTATCTCTCCTTGTTGAATACTAAGGATTAAACATTAGATGCTTTTAAAATATTCAAGGTTGAAGTAGAGAAATAGTGTGATAAGCAAATAAAGATCGTGAGATCTAATAAAGGTGGTGAATATTATGGTAGATACACCGAGAATAGACAAGCATCTGGTCTATTTGCGAGGTTTCTTTAAAAACATAGGATTGTTGCCCAATATATTATGCCTGGTTCTCCGAATCAAAATGGTATAGTTGAAAGAAGAAATTGAACATTATTTGACATGGTGCGAAGCATGTTAAGTAGCTCTAAAATTCATAAGTCATTGTGGACTAAAGCTCTTAAGACAGCTGTGTATATATTAAACCTGTTCCAACTAAGGCTGTTACAAAAACACCATTTGAGTTATAGAAAGGTTGGAAACTGAGTTTACAACATATATGAGTTTGAGGTTGTCTTTCTGAAGTAAGAGTTTACAATCTACAAGAAAAAAAGTTAGATCTAAAGACCATTATTGGATATTTTATTAGATATTAAAAAAGGTCTAAAGGATATAGATTTTATTATCCATCTCATCACACTAAGTTTGTGAAATCAAAAAATGCGAAATTTCTTGAGAATAACTTGATCAGTGGGAGGGATCAATTTCAGAATATAGTTTTTGAAGAAAATCATTCAAGACCTTTCACTTCATATAGTCAATTAATTGTCATTTATAACACCCTTCCAGTACAAATTAGTGTTGATTATCCAATGGTTGATATTCAATCAATAACGAATGATAATCAAACTTTACAAGCAGATGATGTTCTAGTAGATCCGGTTGTTCAGGAATTACCTGAAAATATTGAACAACCAGTTAAACAACAAACTTCTCATGAGAATGTTGATACAACATTAAGAAGATTTATTATAATTAAAAGAACATCTATATTTAGTAATTATATTATGTATTTACAAGAATCTAACTATAATGTTGGAGTTGAAAATTATCCTAATACGTTTTCACAAGCCATGAGTTGTTAAGAATCTGACTTATGGTATAATGTCATGAAAAATAAGATGAATTCTATGTCAACTAACGAAGTCTGGTATTAGGTGTGTTAATTCAGGTAAATAAATCGGATTTGTGTTGACAGGAATACGATTTGCTTATTATTCGATTAGATATGAATACGATTCTTTTATTATTTGTATAAAAAATTTAAATCCGAATACGATTTGTTACGACACGATTATTTATTTAAATTTTTTTTTTCATTTAAATTCGTTTATTCGTTTAAATATGATTATTCGTTTAAATTTATTTATTTGTTTAAAACAATTCGTTTAGACACGATTAAATTATAGAAAAAATAATAATAAAATAAACTAAAATAATAATAATTTAATGTTATCAAACATACAAATTAAATCTATCTATCCAAACTTTTTTCAAATAAATAAAAAAAAAATTCAAATTTCAATTCAAATAACATATCCATCGTCTATAAACAACAAACAAATTAGTCTCGGTTGAATTCATCATCTTTCTGTAATATAAAAAAAAAATTAATTCATATCACTACTCTAATAAAATTTCAATAATTAAAGAAACATCAAAACTCCTGTTAAAATGATAATATAAAAGATATACTCCTAAAATTATACATCAAAACTCTCTGTTGATAGAATTTCTATCAACTCGCTTATGATTTTCTTCTGATTTCCTGGAGCTAGACATATTCAAATTTTAGCCTAAACTTATTAATTTGATTCAAATTGCATAAACACACAACAATGTACTACAAATGAATATGAAAAACATACTGATCCTACAAAACAATAAGTAATTAAATAAATCTGAAAGTATACATTGCTTACAACAGGAAAACAATAATTGAAATGACAAAATTGGTAGACAAATGTGAAACAAAAGTTGAAGCCGAACTTGAGGTGACCAAACATCAAAAACTAGTAGAGATCTACTTTAATGTAAAGCAATTGAAGTTAAGATCTAAATAATATTGACCAGCAGATGAAAAGCGATGAAGAATGACTATCGATTTGGAAAATAATAATGGCACACTGGCATAATTGTCCAGTTTCCTAACCTCAAGTACGCTTAAGATGCAATTGATGCAAAAGGTAAGAAAATAGACTTTATATTAAATGAAACACAACTTTTTTCTCAACAAATTTAACAATTGGCACACAGACCATTGCAATCACCTAATAAAAAAAATGAGTATGCTTAATTACAAAATTTATCTTCAAGAAATATAAATAAAAATTGATAATAATAATAAAAAAAGAAAATTGTGAAAGGAAAACACCTGTATACTTTTGGCAATGCCCCATTGTGATAATGCCCTAGAAAGAGCCTGCAAACCAGGTAGTGGGTTCTTGATACCAGATTCTAGAATCACAACCTAAAATCAAATCATTTAGTCAAAGGTCATAATCATAGTAATACTGATATAGAAGAATGATTCAGTTATCAATAAGAAGGAATAATGATCAACTGAACCCATCAATGATGTAATATAATGTAAAGAAAAAGTATCTGGCAACAACTCTTTCCACAAAATGAGCTCGAACAATAAAGATGTAATGCTTGTTTTTCAAATAAACATTCCATGTAAACTATATATATAACAACAACCATAAGTTAGAGATTAAGCTTCAGCATTAGTAGATCATATGCTACAATTTCCTTTCTTTCATTATTCAATAATAGATTAACTTTATGGAAGGCCAATTAAAACTCTTACAAACCAAAATCACAGCAGTAAATTAATCCTAAAATAACAATACTCTTTCACCTTCTTAAAAAAAATATACATGTAATTGTAGGTTTTGAAAAGAGTGATCTTTGAAGTGCCTTTTTAAGTAATTGAAAACACTTTTTATATCTATTATAAAAGATTTCAAAAAAATTTATCTAGTGCTCTCTGTAAAAAAGTATAAATATTTATATTTGTTTGTATTGAATTAAAATAAACCATTCCACATTAGCTTTCTGAAATCACAAAGTTGAAAGGGAACTAAAAAAACATACATCTCCTTTCACATTGCATGCATATGCGCAACGGAGCATCAGCACAGCCATTGGTGTCGCAAAATAAGCATACGTAGAAAGGACATAGCCAATCTCCTTGTCGTATATTTTGCGTGCTCTCCAAATTTTGAAGATTTTGCAATTATAGATAAATTAGTCCAAAAGAAAAAAAAAGGAAAAAAAGAAAATCTTACCAGCATGAACATGCAGTTTTTATGGAAATTAGAGGGGGCATTGCTCACAGCAAATCAAGTCACCCCCATCAGCGCAAATCATACAAGCATCATCGTTTTGGTCGATAGCATTTCTCTAAGGCTGTACAAGATTATATTCGTAACGTTCCAATTCTTCTGGCAGCTTTTCCCACACTTTCTTCATGCAATACAAGAGAGAAGGTCCCCAACAGAGAAAGTAAATGTTGGCATATGGCTCCTTAAGATTGCCATAGTTGGCATGTTGTTTAAATTCATACATTATGATCATCTTGGCACAGCAATCACACAGCAACGCTTCACAACATCGATTCTTCTTTTTCAACATTACAATAGAGGAATTATAAATGAAGGAAAAACTTTTTGCTAGAGCACTCATTGAGCATCGACTCAAATGCAAGGCTCACAAATCTAGCAGCTGTCATTTTTCCCTTCAAATATATTATACAACAATGGTTTCTCACCTTTAAAAATAGAAGTTGAATAAAGAAAAATTAATGTAAAGATCGCATAAGATCAGTGAACATAGAATAGAAGATTGAAATTCTATCTTGTTGCGATTGGTAATGAAGAAGAAAAATATGAGCAAATTCACATAGATATTTGAAGATCTATAATGAAGGAACAAACAAATCTATTGTGCGCGATTTGATTTGTTTTGCATTGAGCAACTGAGTCATTGGTAAGAAGCCACTACGAAGAAGACGAAAGAAGAGAGGAAAGAAAAGATGGAGGCAGAGTCGAAAGAAAACCCTCAATTTAAGGTGTTATCTTTAGGTTATATAACTTATCAAAACGTCATCTTTTTGGTTTGAATCAAAGTAACGTAGTTTTGGTTTGAATCAAAGTAACGTAGTTTTGGTTTGAATCAAAACAACTTTGTTTTGAACGTATCTTGAACGAATATACGAATTAAACGGAACAAACACGAATACGACACGATTATTATTTGCATTAATTTTTTAAAATCTAAATCTATTTAATTACATCGAATTCGTGTCGAATAATCATGTCGTGTCCCAAATTGACACTCTTATCTAGGATGTTGTTGAGTTGCCTAAAGGGTTTAAACCCATTGGGTATAAATTGATCTTTAAAACTAAAAAAGATTCATTGGGCAATATTGAGCGATACAAGGCCAGACTTGTAGCCAAATTATTCACTTAAAAGGAAGGAATCGATTATACAAAAACTTTTTCTCTTACGTCTAAAATGATTTTCTCCAAGTAATTATGGTATTAGTAGCTCATTTTGATCTGGAACTACATCAAATGGATGTGAAAACAGCATTTCTCAATGAAAATTTAGAAGAAGAGGTTTACATGAAACAACCTTATGGACTCTCTTCCAAAGATGGTGAGCATTTAGTTTGTAAGCTTAAGAAATCTATATATGGATTGAAACAAGTCTCCCGTCAGTGGTATCTTAAATTTCATAATGTTATCTCTTTATTTGGTTTCGAAGAGAATATTATGTATCAGCGTATATACCAAAAGGTTCGTAGAAGTAAAATTTGTTTCCTTATTCTATATGAGGATGATATTTTATTTGCAACTAATAATAAAGGGTTAACACATGAGGTGAAACAATTCCTTTCCAAAAATTTCGATATGAAAGATATGGGTAAGACATCTTATGTCATTGGCATAAAAATCTATAAAGATAGACATCGAGGAATATTAGGTCTATCTCAAGAAACCTATATCAAGAAAATTTTAGAGAGATTCAGAATGAAAGACTGTTCACTAAGTATAGCACCAATTGTCAAGGGTGATAAGTTCAATTTGAACTAATGTGCTAAAAATGAACTTAAAATGAACAAATGAACAACGTTCCATATGCTTCAGCTATTGGAAATATAATGTATGCTCAAATCTGTATTAGACCTGACATTACTTTTGCAGTTAGAATGTTGGGACGATAACAAAGTAACCCAGGTATGGACTACTGGAAAGCTGTGAATAAAGTTTTGAGATCTCTTCAAGGGACCAAGGATTACATGCTTATATACAGATGAATCGATAATTTGGAAGTGGTTGGATACTTAGATTATGACTTTACTGGCTATGAGATTCAAGAAAGTTAACTTCTGGATACATCTTTATGCTGGCTGGCGGAGCCGTATCTTGGAAAAGCACTAAGCATACATTGATTGCTACTTCCACTATAAAGGACGAGTTCGTTTCGTATTTTGAGACTACCTCACATGGAGTATGGTTAAAGAGTTTCATGTCTAAGCTTAGAATTGTGAGTTCTATTTTTAGGACATTGAGGATATATTGTGATAATTAAGCTGCTATATTTTTTGCTAAGAATAATAAAAATGGTAGTCAAAGTAAATATATCGACATCAAATACTTAGCCGTCAGATAACGTGTTAATGAAAATAAAGTTGTTATTGAACACATTATCACTGAATTAATGATAGCTAATCTTTTGACAAAAGACATGCAACCTAAGGGTTTTAAGGATCATGTTGAATGGGACTTGATTCCATTATATAAATTATTATATATGTAAAAATAATTTATTGATGAAACTCTATTTATATGATTTTTTCTCATTATGTGCACACATTTATTTAAGAAAAAAGTCATTATGATTGGAATTAAAATAAACATGAGATTTATTCATTAAATTAAGGTCATTAAGTAAGACTAAGAATAAATATATAGTTTATTCATTAAGTTACCACATATGGATAGGCAGATAAGAAACATAATATATTGTAATATATGAAAGAAAAATTGTCAATTTTAATAACTTATCGCCATGATTCATATGTTTATTTCTTAAATATTATGATTTTGGGAATTTATGGACCAAGTGGGAAAATGTTGATGGTTTTATTTACCATTAATGGTGAATAATGGTGAAAACCACTCATAAGTGATCCAAAATTCTCCACATATTTTTTGCATATGCTAGTAACTTCCAAGAATGAAAACATCCAAAATGATTTTTGCCATTAATGGTGGTAAGTAATTTTTGATGAAAAAACCTATAAATTGGATGTTATACTTGGTAAAAGGTCCCTGAAATTATTTTTTTCTTCAAACTCCATCAAGTGATGATTAAGAAAGCTTGGAAGGTTATTTTTACCGAAGTCAAAACAATAAAAAAAACGTCAATGACTAGAGGTATACTCCTTGGCTTTCGTATTTTATTTTTAACAATTTAAAAGCATTATTTTTTTTTGTTTCCATGCTTATAGCTATTGCATAGAGAATTTTGAGAGTTAGTGTTCTCAGAACTCTCTCCCTCAACGGCTCCTCTGGCTTTCTAATCATTCTTTTGATCGGGAAGGTGCCGTTTAGGCGAGGCAGTTCAGAAAATGTTGGCTCTCAGCTGAGAAATCCGGCTTACTAGCAAAGATATAAGAGCATCAGAAAATCAACTATTCTCCATGGTGTAGATCAGGTATATATGCTGATCATGTGGTTAGCTTCAAAATTTGCCTGATGTATTGAAGCAAGTTTTGTGCGTATTCTTGATTATTATTCAGCATACCTACATATGTTGCTTGTCAGCTGTTAATTTAGGAAGAGCCATCGATAATTGGCATATAAGCATTCAACTTGATCGGAGCGAATGAACAAACAGTTAAAATATTAATTCTCCTCGACTCAAATGACTGGGAATGCGTATGTGTATGCGTAATACCAACTAAATTGTGAATTTTTAGATGTTAAGTTTGATTTTTATGGAATCATAATTTTATTAATAACCTGCAAGTTAAACAAATAATATTCTTGATTATTATGTTATGACTATAATAAAATAGGTGTGAATGTTCATTATGAAAGAAGTAGAGTTCGTATCATTTTTGAAAGCTATCAAAGTGTCATTCTCTATAGAGATTTGATGTCCTCAAATGTTTGGTATCATCGATAATTGGTATCATTCGTAGAGATTTGATGAAATGGAAATTAGGAAGGAATTGCATCATCAAGAGGGAGGAAATATATTTCACTCGCCAGCAGCATCATTCACTATATCAAAGAAACAGAAACAAATATTTTGTAGGTGTCTTCATGAATTAATATTGCCTGATGGTTATAGCTCTAATATATTGCTAATTGCATTTCAGTAGAAGAGTGTAAGATAACAGGCTTAAAGTTACATGAATGTCATCTTCTAATGCAGCAATCACTGCCAGTTGCATAAAGAAATCTTTTACCTGGTGGACCAAGAAAGGTAATATTTCGAATATGTGCATTTTTAATCGATTATGTCTAAGAGTAATCGAGAGAAATGAACAAGAAAAATTAGAGGCGGATATTGGTAAGACATTGTGCATGTTCGAAAAATGCTTTTCGCCATCATATTTTGAAATCATGGTTCACTTGGCAATTAATTTTCAGACGGAAAACTCAATTGTGTGGACCAGTACACTATCGTTGGATGTATCCATTTAAAAGATATTAATTATTTACTTCAATTTTATAAAAAAAAATAAAATTATTTGCGTATATCAGAGGTGATATGTATTATATTCTTGGTAAATAAAGGAGGATCGTGAACCATCTTCAGTTTCTAGAATAAAAGTTTGGATTAAAGCGCATAAGCGAAAGAATGGACAACCAATTAATATGTCCTCTTGTGTACGATGGAAATGATTAATCACGTTTTGCTAGTTTATAGATCAATTATTTGTTAAAAGGTTTCATAAATATATCTATGCTATTTTGTAATAGACAAAACAAAGTTGTGTTAAAGTTATGAGATTTGGCGTAACAGCTTCCAAAGTAGCTGTACAAGTTTTAAGACAATCGCAATGTAAAGAAACTTGAATGTGATAAGAAAGAACTAAGTGATCGATCTATCCAAAGCATAACTTTGTCATGTCTGGAAAACGATTTAGTAAGGTAAGTTATTT